>JAPYYM010001677.1:0-13180 GCA_028534135.1 Potos flavus
TTTTTTTTTTTTGGCTGTTCCACATTGAATTTGATAGGCTCAGCCAATCAGATAAGACCATCTGGACTTTATTTGAGAGCTAGCTTCTCAGGGCAGTAGGGGTTCGGACCCAGTGGCCCGTGCCGGTGGTGCTGGGAGAGTGACCCTTAGTTCCAGTGCTCACCCGTGGCTGTTGAGGACTCCTCACAGTGGTTTCTGTGGAGTGCTTTTGGCTGTGGATCTTTCTGCTTAGCCTCTCTCATTCCTGGCAGCTCTGCAAATGACCCATCATACTTCTAATAAATGACTTTTCTGCTTAGACCAATCAGAATTTATCAAGTTTCAAACAGGAGAAAAGAAATCACCCTAGGCCTTTCCATTGGGTGAATTTAATATCAAGAGTTTCATACAGTGTGATGGAAGAAGCTGGAAAGCCAAACAAGGAATGTCGAGTCAACCCAAAGATTAGCAGTTGTAGGACACCGCTGCGACCTGTCGAACTGGGGTCCAGGTGGGAGGAACTGTGTTTTCAGACCCCGCAGACTGGGGCTGACCCGAGGGAGCTTGAATCATGCCTGGCCTGTTTGACGCCTTAGGCAAAGGAGGAAAGGAAAAATACTGCTTCTCCCCTCTTCCCTACTGCCAGGCTGCCACCAGGGCACCACTGGCAGAATCTACCCGGGGGCCAGCTGCAAGGGACCGTTGTTCCCCAAAATGCAGAACAGAGTAAGGGAAAGGCAGGTAATGGATATGAGAGGCAACACACACATGACCAGCCCACGGAGTTTGTCTCGATTGCTTTCATATGAGAACATTGCTGATAAGATGCTTAAGGGAACGTCTGTACATGAAACACAAAAATATATTGGAAGTCAGAATCTACAGGGAAGGTATTGCTTAGGTCAAGGGATATTTCAGCAAAGAAACTATAGGTACATAGAGTCATTACAAACTGCTTAGAAATGCTAGCATCCGTGTCTGTTTGTTTCACTGTCTCCTACTCTTGGGCTGTTGGCTCTTTCTCTTTTAGCCTGGAATCCAGGGGGAGTCATTATTTTTTGTGACAGCATTCTAGGAACAACCAGCTCCCTTTCCAAATTTCCAAATTTCCAGTCTTTTCTAGACTTCTCTTAGCTGCGTGACGCTGAGGTTTTTGTCTTATCAACTGGTTGGAGTGCCATAGCTTGTGAGAATGAATTAAGTCATTAGGTCACTGGGTGGGGTGGGAGGGGATTGCAAGACACTTGGCAGAGGAGGGACCCAGAGTTGGGAGAAGCCCCGAACACTTCTTTGTGATTTTGCTCAGAGCTTCCCCCTGTCCCATGGAGGAGATGGAAAGGAGCTGCCCTCAGGTAGAAGAATCCATTCCTGTAGTTTATGATCCTGGGATCTCAGCTTCTAGAGAGTTCCTTGCTTTGCTCTAACCCTGAATCAAAATTAGGAACTGAGTTTTTTCATCTTGGTACCTCCAGGGCTTAACATAGATCAATATAAGCATGGTGAAGAAATATATTGAATGAAAAAATGAATGAATGAGTAACAACCACTATGACAACCAAGGCATATACTCCATTGCATGGCCATATGAGATAAATGTCTACCAACTGATTGCCTTTCCCATGTTTTTTGCTAGTAGATGGGCATGTGTACCTCAATATCTTTGCTGCTATGAGCAGGAAGATGATGGGGAACCCAGAAGCCTAGAAGCTTCAAACAAGCAGAAATATAAGGAGATGGCTCTTTCTCTTTGCTACTCCAAAGAGATGGCTCAGTGGCCAAGAATGGCACTGGGTTGGCTTGAGCCTGCTTTTCTGCCTTTGATCTACATCTCCCCAGTCACGCTATTGGCCAGGTCAGGCTGGTGTAGAAAATTTCCCTGGGGAGACCTGTAAGCTTATGTCTTTCTCTTTTTAAGTGGGGAGTTTCTGTGATGGAGAGAGAATGGGGACTGTTACCTCCAAAGGCCAAACTCAATTTTCACTATGGTAAAAGAACATAAAAGCAGGGGGAGACCTTAGCTCGCAAAGTCTGTCTGTTGTATATGACTTTCCATTATGAGTGACGATTCCAATGGCAAGAGGGTTCTAAAGCCCTGTAGCTTGGAAATGAAAATGGCTGGGTCTCTATTAATGGACTTCCTCTGCCTCCACCTTCTTCTCCATGAAAGCCTGCGTGTACACACACACACACAGACACACACAGACACACACAGACACACACACACACACACACACACACACTGGTGTTTTCCTGCCAGCCCTGACACCTCCTTCCTGCTGTTAATTTATGACTCCTCTGCCCTGGTGTCTGTTTTGGCTGATGCTCAAGTGACTAGTCTCCCTTTGGAGATCTTTGGGAAACTCCAGGAAGCTGGAAAAGATCCGGGTATGGAATTAACATCTGGTTGGATGAATAATGGGTACAGAGGGACACCTAGCAGCTTGCCAGAGACCAGGAACATACGCTCTTAAGGGGGGAAATGTCATCACATCTCTTAGGTGGTCCATTTTCCTCTCGATAGAAGATGAATGGACATGAGATTGCCTTGATCCCCTGAAACTGGCCTTTTAGGAAAAAAAAAATTAGGGGGACCAATACCCAGGTTCTCAACTTTAAAATCAGAAACCCTCGAGCCAGAGTTGTAGGAGCAGGCAGGAATGTGAGAGCCACAAGGGATTCCCAGGAGCCCAGCTAGTTGGTCTCTCTTATTGGGCCTCTTATTAACCCCAAAGAGAATATTTGGACCACTTTCCACGGTGCAGTTCAGGCCCCATTAACAGGTTTAGGGCTGTCCCCTGGGCATCTAGACAGAGAGAAGGTGCATATTTGGGGGGAATTCTTTAAACACCATAAATGTGTCTCTCTGCCTCTCACACTTGATGTGTAGGAGTGTGCATGGGTATGTTTGTTTCCCTCACTAGCATCTTTCTTTTGTTTTCCTTAAAGACTTTAAGTAATCTCTACACTCAATGTGGGGCTCGAACTCACAACCCTGAGATCAGGAGTCACATGCTTTACCGACTGGGCCAGCCAGGTGCCCCTCACTAGCACCTTTCTATTTCTCTTTCTTATTCTTTACTGTTGCATCTGTCTGTCTGGGTCTCTCTAGTTCTGTCTCCTCCTTGGTCTGTCTCATTCTCTGATTTGGTCTGCTCTCTCTCCTTCTTGTTTTTTTCTGTTCAGGTTTCTTGATCTTCCTCTTCTGCCTGAGTCTCATGTCCTTGTTGTACTGAGTTGAATAGCGACTACTCCCCTCCCCCATCCTGCCACCAAATTCATGTCCCACCTGGAATCTCAGAATGCAAGCTTATTTGGAAATAGGGTTGTTAGAAATGAAATGAGGTAACTTAAAATGAGGCCACATCGGAGTAGGGTGGGCCCTTAATGCCATACGATGGTGTCCTGATGAAGAGAGAGGGATTCAGAAACAGACTCATCCAGGGAGCACCCGTATGATGATGGAGGCAGAGACAATGTGACGCAGCTCCAAGCCAAGGAACGCCAAGGACTGGTGGCAATAACCAGAAGCCAGGAAGAGGCAAGAAAGGATGCTTTCCTCGAGCTTTCGAAGAAAACATGGCCCTGCCGACATCTTGGTTTCAGATTTCTAGCCTCCAGGGCTATGGGAGAATGTTGTTTTAAGCCATCCAGTTTGTGCTAATTTGTTACACCAGCCCCAGGAAACGAATACATTTATCACTACGTTTCTGCATATTTCTCTTCCCTAGCCACAGCTCGTTTTTTCAGATACAAATCATTAACCTCATCCATCGCATTTCTGGCACCAGATATTGGCTGGCTCCTTCTCTTTGAGGGCAAAGCTCACATCTGCTGGACTCACAGCTCAACAACTGTGTGGGCTGCTTCCTTGCTCAGATGTGTCAGGGTCTGTAAATATTTTATGAAGAGAACCTCCTTTTGACCTTGTCCTCCCAAATGAGTATGCCTTCTTCAAAAAGCATGGAAAGACTCAAGAATCTGGGTTTTAAATCTCCATGTGGCCTTGGGCAAGTCTCTTAACCTCTCTGTGCTCCAGTGTCTTCACCAATAAAATAAGGAAACCACTTTTGTCTTGCCTGCCTCCAGAGAACCTTGTTAATGTGAAGGAATCTGCGAAGGTACAGAGAAGAATGTAGTGCAATTTTATAGCCCTCTGTTATCCAGACTTAGGATGCTGGGATGAAAGTAAATATTTATTGAACACCCAGAAAGTGACAGGGACTTTTTCGGAATGTTATTATATTGAATCCTCAAAGCAACTTACCAGATGGGTGGTCCCCATTTTTAGTGAGGAAGAAACGGACTTGGACAGAAGTGAAGAAATGTCACTTGCATAAGAAATGATAAAGTTCCTAATTAAACTCAGATTTCCTGATATCCAATCAAGAGGTCATTCTACTACATTACTCTGCTACCCTCTTATATGTCGATTGATTGATTTTTTTTAATGACAGACTTCTTCTTACCTTGTCATCTCAGGAGAAGTTACAAACCCAATAGAGTCTGGTTCCTTTTTTAAGATGAATTTTTTACAGGTATGAATTTTAACAACATGCCCAGAAACCATAGAGGAGACATTTTGGTAGAGTAATTGATGAGAACAGATGGGGGTCTATCAGGAGGTAAAGGGTTTGAGTGTTTGTAAAATTGAATTTTAAGCAAACCTTTGGAGGGGACATAGTAGGATTCAAAAGTCACAGTGAGCTAGAGAATGCACAAATCTGGGCCCATGCTTTCAAGGGGGTGGGAAGGTGGGGAAACAATTTGGAGATGTAGAATTTTATCTCCAGAGTGATATGTATGTGTATGTGTCAGTGAGAAAGAGAAATTCCTATTCTATCTTAGGCGTCTTCTAAAAATGTACATGCTTCAGAAATGATCACTTTCTCCCCTACTGATTTTCCCCACTTTCTATGTATCTTCCCACTTGCCGAGTCTCTCCTTTCCTTCCAGAGCAATAGGAACACCAGCTCCTTCTTTGGACATTTATCTGGCATCTGCCTCACCGTGGAGGGAGCCGACCCTTTTTCTTCCCTTCTCTAAGTCCCAGCTGTAGCTTTCATCTTCCCACCCCGAGTGTGATTAGGGTGAAGAAAAGCTCGTAAAAAAGAAAATCAAACGTCGGGTAATTACGGCCCATAATTTGTTTATCTTTAAGAAGCCCATGTCGGAGGAGCATTACTCACTCTGAGGATCCCGGCATAGGCAGATGCATCATTTATACTGAAGTATATTATCTGCTGTGATATTTATGATGAAATGAGTTTGCCAGCCATCGTCTATCAGGTCATAAACATCTTACTCAAGCTTGAAAAATGGCTTTTAATACGGTCTTGTTGCAAGATTGGGATGGATGTGCAATGTGTGACTTTCCCACTTCTGCTCCCGGGAATGGGGGGTGCGGGGCTGTGTCCCAGGGTGGGGAGCCATGTCTGTTTGCCTCATTTAACCCCCACTTCCCTCATCCATCCAGTGAGATCATAGGTTCTTGAAAACAGAGTCCTTATCTTACTCATCTTTGTGCCCCCTGTGTCAGGCACATGGCTGATTGTAAACAAATCAGTAAAATGGAATAAAATGAACAGATTCACATGTGAGGGTGTTTAGATTCTAGGTTCATAAACTCATGAATTCCTGGGAAAAATAGAATAAATACTTAGCATCATTTGAGATCATTTATTTTTTTGTTCATTTATTCAGTTATGCATTTGCTCATTCATTCAACAAATGCTCATTAAGAACTCTTGTGTGCAAGACTCTGTACTAGGTCCTGTGTGGGCTAAAATGATGAATGAGACATGGCTTCTACTTTCAAGTAGCTTATGGTCTAATATTGAAAGGAAGAGAGAAATAAATGGTACAGAGAAGACAATAAAGCCATTAAAATGCTATGGGTGTTCTGAAGAAGAACAGATCACTTCTAGCCGGAGGCATAGGCAGGAGTAAGTGTTTGAATAAGATTAGAATGAATGGTGTTTTTGCTTTTTGTTTGCAAGTAAAATAAATCAAAGCTAATCTAGCTTTAGATGTTCAGAGGGAGTAGGTTGTGATATCTTCCAGAATCTAAGGAAGTACTCAACAAATAAGTCTCAGGCTGGGTGGGAATCTGAGATTCCCCAGGGGCCTCAATAGTGGAAAGTATGACCCTTCCCTTGAGAGTTCCACTGTCAGTGTGCCTCAGGGCCAAAGATTCTCTGTCTTTCTGGTCCAACCTTCAACTTCTGGGATATATAATATGATTAACCAAGCTGTATGTCAGGAGTTCAGCCCCTAATTCAATTAGCTACCGCCAGAGGAACTATCCGTAGAAACATGGCTGCCAACACCCACTTTGGGCAGTGGAAACAGTTTATAGAGAGTAAGAGCTGCCTATAGACAGGTAAGACTTGGAAGTCTCTGGACATGGACATGAAGGATGCCTCAGGTATGGGGAGGTACAGGACTAAAACCCTTCCCAACAGGACTCTAGGCTTTGGTTTGTATCTGTCCTTCTGTACTCAGCTGTGGTTATTAATTCTCAGTGCTTCTCTTCCAGATGGGTTTGTGTATGAGTGTATGCTCTTGTGGACCTTCATGTGAGCGCGAGTGTAAGCATGCATGACTGTGATTATGCACCAGTGTACGTGCGTGTGTGTGCACCAGTGAGAGCGAGAGCATGTGTGCAAGTACGTATGTGTGGGCAGGCGTGAGTGTGATTATGCTTTGAAGAGCGGGGTGGGGAGATCACAATCAACAGTCCATCTGAAACTTCTCACTCCAAATGAGTTTCTACTTGGCATAGTTTTTATGTGTGAGATGAGTCCCTTGTCCTCCACCTGAGAAAATTACTAAAAAACCAAATGTTCTCTTTTGTTAGCCCGTCTTGAATACACGCCACCCCAGGTGGTGGAGTGGAGCTGGGGAGGGGGGCACACCCATTCTGCAGCATGAGCGGTTTCTGCATGCCCAAGCCCACTGATTTCTCTCCCACACAGGAACTCATTTCATACTCTTGAACTTTCTCTGTCTACTTCTGAAAATCCCTAGGCTGAATATAGCCATCTCCCTCTTTCTCACCTCCTTTCCAGACCAAATAACTGGTTCCAACCACTTCTTTGTGCTCTCTTTCCCAGCCCTGAACGCTTGGGCTCCTCTCCTGTTCACACGTTGTGCTTCTCCACTTTCTTCTTACTTCTCTTTACGCTCGTGGAAGCCCCATATTTTCCCAACAGCTTAAGAAAGTGGACTTTGTTTCCTTCTCTTCACTGAGGATCAAAGAGAGATGGCTGCCTCTCCAGGGAGGGTCTGTGTGTCTTAGTAGAGAAGTTGTTTGCAAAGGCTGGTGGGATGAGATAGCAGGCATGTGTAGTTGAAAAAAAAAAATCCTGGATGTCCTTCCCGGCATGAAGAGTAGACCCTATCAACTGGCGCGAGGGAGAGTTCTGCATATGTATCCCGCTGGACTTATGTTTATGGAGGAATTATGGTGGTTTGACCGAATTCGCACACTCCCCACAAACCCCTGTTGTTACCATGGGAGAGAATAGGAGTCTTGACCATCTCTCCATGCCTTTTATAAAAGAGCCTCCTGGCTGGCTCTGCTGCATTATTCCCCACTGGAGAAAGCTGGTTGCATGCATACTATGGCTACAGACCAGCAGCATAGGCCCTGATTTATTTATTTTTATTATTTATTTTTTAAAGTATAATTGACATGCAATAGCCTATTAGTTTCAGGTGTACATTATAGCGACGTGATATTTTTATGCACCTGATATTTTATCAGCTGCAGTTCATTTGTAAATTATTCACCTCTCAAGAGTCAGTGTTTGCTCAGTGCAGCCTATCATCACCACCATAAGGACTAAGTGAGGAACTGTACTTTGAGGATCTTGCATAGTGCTTGGCATATACTAGGCATTTAATAGATGAAAGCCAATTGGTCTTAGTAAGTACAGCTAGAAATGATAAATGATCAATTCTTAGATACGAGAGTTGGAGCTGGAAGTAAGGGGCCCTGTTGGGTGGCTACCGTCCAGGAGAAAAGATGATGTGGGCAATGATGATTGGAATGGGGAAGAAGGCAGAGATTTGGCTGGCTGGCTGTCCTCACTCGGGTGTCCTCTAAGCACCCTCAACATGTACAACACTCAACGTTAGGAGGCCAAGTCTTCAGGACTTGCTGGTCGACTGAGTTATGGAGGGAGGGAAAGAGGACCAAGGATGATATCCAAGATTTCCCTTAGCCAGCTGGGAAAATGATGGTGCAGTTAACAGGGAGAATGTTAAGGGGAGAAGGAGGCTTGTGGGGGAATATAAAGTGTTGAGTGTTGTACATGTTGAGGGTGCTTAGAGGACACCCGAGTGAGGACAGCCAGCCAGCAGGAAGTGCACCCTGAGACTAAAACTAAGGAGGAGGTAAGGATTGGAAGCATCACCCAAGCCCAGAAATTAGTGATGATTGAATGTCTCTTCTTGACCTCACTAGTCTGGTATCTTCCTTACTCTCTAGTTGCACGCTTAGCAGAATAGCACTAATGTGTAGAAAACCAAATTGCCTGGTCTGGATTCCTGCTCCCACCATGATGTTTCCCCCTTTATGCTGCTCCCTCCTTTTGTAAGACCTTTCCAACTTTCTCCACCCAGTTAATTCTTACTCAGCCTTCAAGACTCAGCTCCAGGTTCAGGGACAAATATTTAAATCAAATTCTACGAATAGCCCTCAGGATTCCCATAGGCCTTGAGGCAGGTATACCAGCTGGTTTTGACAACTCGCCTTGAGTCACATCTGCAGATGCATTTCGCTGGGTTTTCCTCTCCCCTTCCCTCCTTTCTTTCTCTTCCAGGTTTCTTGTTCTTTTGTGCCTGAAGTTTCGCATGCTGCAGGGCTGAGTAGTGACTGTAAATCAAGAAGCTTCCCTCCCAGTGGGCTTCTGCATCAAGGTGCCCCTATGCCACCCTTGCCCTGGGATTTCTCAGCCACTCCACTGTGATCTACATTGGCTCTTGGAAAGTTAATCACAAGTCGAAATGACCAACTCATATGGGAGAGCATGGCTGTTTGGGCCCAGCAGCTCTGGAATCAGTAGCTTTAATTGTCGAACTTAAAGTGAAATAAAAATAGGAAGGGAGGGAGGGAGGAAGGAGGGAAGGGAGGGAAGGAGAGAGGGAGGGGGAAGGAGAAAAAGGAGAGAAGGGAGAAAATAAAGAAATAAGAAAGGATTTGTTGAGTTTCTACTGTGTACTAGACTTTTCCCAAAAAGCTATTGACCAATAGGTTCATTCAACTTCCATTTATCACGCATCTATTCTGTTCCAAACATACCAGACCCTGTAGATCTAGAGGTGAATAAGCACTCACCCGAGCTTTGAAAAGCTTACAATCTAGGGGGACAGACAGGCACCTAATGATTGCACAATGAAGTGATTATGATGTGCAAAGGCTATGGAAGCATGAAGGAGAGAACAATTTTCTCTGACTGGGGAGAAAGGTGGGTCAGGGGAGCCTGCACAAAGGACTGAGAGGCCCTCCTGAGCTGAGATGGGACTGAAGACCATCCTGAGCAGAGATCGGCAGGCCACAGAGGCACGGGAGCACACACAATGCCTGTATGTTTGGGGATTATTGAGTACTTTGGCTCCGAGTGGCTCCTATTTGCCAGTGCCCAATAGTCTAGCTCCCTGAATATTTACTTTCTTTGTTTGCTTTTAATAATTAAGCACTAAGGAAGTGGCTTTGATTGTCAGTCTCGCTCTTGGGGTTAATTAGATATTTCTAAATAACTTGCCAAATGCTTGCTTTTGTCCCAAGTTTGGCTCCCCCTTTCTCTCCCTTTCCCCAAACACTGATTTCTCTGGAGAGCTCTTGTTGGAGAATTGACTAGAGCTAATTATTCCAGATAATTAAGATCGCTAAGCAAAGCAATTTAATTCTTTCTATTTCTTTCTTTCTTTTTCTTTTCTTTTTTTTTTTTTTTGAGAAATGTTAATGCCTGCATACCACACACCATCAATAAAACTCTTTTTAAAGGTTAAGTTGGCTGAACACAATATTGAATTGAAAATGACTGGGATCAAATGAAATCCAGTAAAGATATTTAGCAGAGTAATGAAGTTTATTCGGGAACAAATGGCTTTTCCTTATCAGAGTTTGCTTTTACTGGAGGCTGTGTTGAAATGGGGAAGAACCAATCAGCCTAAGCCAATCATGTGAAAAGAAGTTTGTTTTCCAGCGCTCACCTTCTGTGTTTGTCCT
This sequence comes from Potos flavus, assembly GCA_028534135.1. Taxonomy (NCBI): domain Eukaryota; kingdom Metazoa; phylum Chordata; class Mammalia; order Carnivora; family Procyonidae; genus Potos; species Potos flavus. Next base: position 10,214 of record JAPYYM010001677.1, read on the forward strand.
GTATCACCATCCTCTGCCCTTTCCCCTCTCCCTCCTAAGCGTAAAGTCTTAGACTCTGTCTTTTCCCTCTTCCTCTTTTCCTTCCAAGACTACACTTCTCTCAAGTGTCCTATGCATCACAGATATGTGACAGCTAGGTCAGAACCAAGGTGACAGCTTTCGGAGGAGAGTTGGAATATATAGTATTGAATAAACAACCTGAATGATGTTGCCAACGTTGAAACATTTGGAAACTTCACATAGACCCAGCTTCTAGAAGCCTGGTATTCCTGTACAGTAATAACCAACTGAAGAGCCAGTCCCTGTCCCCTTTAGACCAGGCATGTGGGCCCCAACTTGCCAGCACCCACCCGTTTATTATGTATTGCCCCCCCCTTGCTTGGCCCCGTGGGCATTCAGAATTGAAATCCCCAATGGAAACTGCTCCTTTCTCTTTCTCCCTTCCCCATGATACCCACACCTAGAATTTTCTCTTTTCTCAGACAGATTTTAATTTTGTGATAGGATAACAATTTGATGAAACAAATCCATTTATTGAGACTAAATGACTGATAGTCTGCTTAATCCCACCAGGGATAATACATTTCCCGATAGTTTCACTTGGACCTCTCACTGTCAAGATTTGGGGTCACGTGCCAAAGGAAAGTCAAGAATATTACGTGTAGTGTCAGAGGAGTATTGTGGATATAGTCAGGGTTTTCTGGGTTGTCTTCAGATACTTCTGCAGTTACAGTGTCCTTTAGTGGACAGAGAATGGGCTTTGTAGGCAAACAGATCTGGGTTCCCATCTGGATCATCACTTATCTCTGGCAACCTCCTGGTTTCTGAGCCTCAGTTTCCACATCTGGAAGTAGAGCTTGTTCTTAGGATTGTTGGAAGGTCCTTTTGAGCCGGCAGATGTAAAGTGCCTAAAACATAGGAACTGCCCAAGGAATGTTCCTTTTTCCACTGCCGCCTTTCCTTTCCTTTGGGCCTGGGGGTAGATATACTCAATGTGTCTGGATGACTACAGCATCATCATCTGATTTTTTTTTCCAAGAGAGAGCACGAGGGACTGGAGGGAGGGGCAGAGGGAGAGGGAGAGAGAGAATCCTCAAGCATACTCCCTGCTGAGCATGGAGCCTGATGCAAGCCTCAATCTCAAGACCCTGAGATCATGACCTGAGCTGAAATCAAGAGTCAGACACTTAACTGACTGAGCTACCCAGGTGCCCCTGTCTGATTTTTTATTTACAAAGTATTATATTTAAAATAAATGTCAGAAAACACATTCACCATTAGAAAGCATGTACTTAAATTAATTGATTTGGTGATGTACATACACAGCCATCGACCTAGCTAGAAACTACATGAAGCATAATTCATTCACTTATTCATTCTTTTATTAGTGTATCTATTTATTCAATAAACCTTAATTGGGTATAGTATTCACCAGCTTTTACTAGGTTATGAGGTGGTTGGAAATAAACCCAAACTTCCATGACCTAAAACCAAACACTTATTTCTTCTTCATATTACATACTGATCACAGGTCAGCTCTGCTTGTGGTCCTGTTCCAAGGTATGTTCTGGCTCCTGGGATCCAGGATGAAGGAGCGACCTCTGTCTGGGACACGCTGTTCTAATGGCAGAGGAGGGAAGGGAGCAGGTGAAATCATGTAATGCCTCTTGAAGCTTCTATTTGAAAATGGCTGTCACGTCCACTCATATCTCATTGGCTAAACGAGTCACATGATCATGCACGGTGTCAACGGGCAGGGAAGCTACTCTTTCCCTTAGGAGAGCACTGTAGGTCATGAGTGGTGGGGAGGGATTGTTAATTCTCTTACAGAGAAGAGGGACGTGGGTATTGGGAAACTGTACTCTGAGTGCTGGGCATAGCAAAATGGATGAGCTACATACTGTGTTCTCAGAGAACTCACAGCTCAGAGAGGAAGAGGGACCTGACAGTCCTAGCGAAATATGATTGATGGCTATACTGTCTCACAATGAGCACTGATCTAAGTCACTTACATGTATTAAACAATTTAATTCTCATACAACTCTCTGAAGTAGACACTGCTGTTATCTCTACTGCATTTTTAAAGTGAGCAACAGAGGCATTCGACAATCAAGAAAGTGAACTCCAGATCACATAAGCAAGGGGCACATGGCTGGCTCAGTTGGTGGAGCAGGTGACTCTTGATCTTGGGGTTGAGAGTTCAAGCCCCACGTTGGATGTAGAGATTCTTAAAAAAAAAAAAAAAATATATATATATATATATATATACATACATATACACACACACACATATATATTTATATATATATTCTCAAATATATATATATTTTTTTCTTTTTTCTTTTGTTTTTTTTAAGATTTTATTTATTTATTTGACACAGAGAGAGATCACAAGTAGGCAGAGAGAGGGGGGGAAGCAGGCTCCCTGCTGAGCAGAGAGCCCGACTCGGGGCTCCATCTCAGGACCCTGAGATCATGACCTGAGCCGAAGGCAAAGGCTTTAACCCACTGAGCCACTCAGGCGCCCCTCTTTCTTTCTTTTTAAAAAAAGACCACACAAGCGATATGCAGCAGAGATTAGACTCAAGCCCGGGTCATCTGGCTCAGGTATCTGTTTCCTTGACCATGGCACTGGACTGTTGGCCTGGTTGTTGCATTTGAGTGTCACAGAGGCTCTGGTGGTAGAGGCTGGTGGGGCGAGGGGAGTGGTGACAGTAGAGGAGACTCTCCTTAAGGACTGAGGAGGAGTTAGCCAGCTGGAGGCAAAGGCCCTCCTGATGGAGAGGAAAGAAGAGACAGAGGCTCAGAGTGAGTGTGGCACCCCGAGCACCACGAGGCTGCTGAAGCCAGAGGTGTGTGGCTGCAGAGTCAGGGAGGGGTCAGAACCTGGGGTTGGCTTTTATTTTGAAGTCACTGGGGAGCCATTTAGGGTGGATTTGGGAGTACAGGGTAGAAGTGGGGAGACTA
>JAPYYM010001678.1:0-13179 GCA_028534135.1 Potos flavus
ATGGAATACTCAACCATAAAAAGAGATGAAGTTACCAATTCATACAGCAACATGGATGAACTTTGAAAACATAATGCTAAATGAAAGAAGCCATACAGACCCCATCTATATGAAATATCTTGAACAGGCAAATCTATTGAGACAGAAAGCAGACTAGTGGGCCTTTAGAGCATGAGAAGGGGAAAGTGGAGGGAAATGGAAAGTGACTGCTAATAGGTACATAGTTTCTTTTCGAAGTAACAGAAATGTTCAGGAATTATATAGTGGTGATGGTTGCATAACCTTATGAATATACTAAAAACTCCTAAGTAGTATACTTTAAAAGGGTGAATTTTATGGTACATGGATTTCACCTCAATCAAAATAAAACAGAATAAAAGTTTCAGGGCTGCAAGACTATTGCCAGGACATAGACATACAGTTATTTCATTCCTCCTTCTCTGCCACTCACTGGCTCACTTAACCTGCTTCCACCCCACAGCCTCTCAGGGAGCAGCCTGCCTCCAGCCTCTTCTCTAACCATGCCCACCACTGCCACATTCATCTTCCTTATCACACCCCTATTCTTACACAAAGCTCTAGTTCCCAGTGATCATATATAATTGAAAATTAGAGAATTCTGGGGCACCTGGGTGGCTCAGTTGGTTGCGTGTCCAGCTCTTGGTTTCAGCTCAGGTCATGATCTCATCATGAGTGGCGAGACTGAGCCCTGAGTCCCAAGTCAGGCTCCAGGCTCAGCAGAGAGTCTGGTTGAAGATTCTCTCCCTCTGCCCCTCCCCCCATTCAAGTGAGAGCACACCCGCTCTCTAATCAATCAATCAATCAATCTTCTTAAAAAAAGAAAAAGAAAATTAGAGAACTCTAACTAGAAAGGAACATCTATTTTCCCAACAAAAAAGATGGCCAAAAAGCAATCTGACTGAACTTGAATGAACAAACTTTTAGGGATGTGAATGAACTACTTATACTTAATTTATTATTTTAATTAGTCTTATACACTTAAGTTATAAAATAATATGGTCTTAATTATAACCATACCCCCAATACCTACACAATGGCAGACATATTAAACATAGTGAGGGATCAACAGCCACTGAATGATTGTATCTAGGCAGCGATCAATCAAAGTTTAAACTACTGGGTGACAGATTGGAGATAACATACAAAATCCAGCAAGTCCACTCATGGGTTTATATTAAGAGAAATGAGTATACCTATTCACCAAGAGACAGAATTTAGAAATAATGTCCTCCACCTACATGTCCTTTAACAGAGGAGCTAATGAATACATTGTGATATACTCTTATGCTGAAAGATTGTATAACAATGAAAATGAACACATTCCAGTTGCATACCAGATGAATTTAAAAAACAATACCAAGCAAAAATACAGGTAGAAGAATACATCCTGTGTGATTCCATATACATGAGACTCAAAAGCAAGTGAAATGACTCTTCAGTATCAGAACTTAACAACAGTGACCACCTCTGGGAAGGGGAGAAAGGAAAACAACCAGGAGAGGCCAGGAGGGACTTCTGCATATAAAGCAACATTCTGCTAATTAATCTGGGCAGTGGTTACATAGGTGCTGTAGACAGAATGCCTGTGACCCCCACCCCCCTTCCAATTTATATGTTGAAGTCCTAATTCCCAACCTGATGGCATCTGGAAGTGGCACCTTTGGGAGGTAATTAGGTCACAAAGGTGGAGCCTTCATAAATAGAATTATTACTCTAAGAGATAACAGAGACCATCTTTCTCTCCACCATTTGAGGATACACCAAGAAGACAGCCATCCACAAACCAGGAAGAAGACCCTCATAGGGAAATGAATTGGCTGGCACCTTGATCTTGGACTTTCTGGCTTCCAAAAGTTTGAGAAACAAATTTCTACTGTTTAAACCACCAAGTCCATGGCATTTTGTTACAGCGGCCCAAATTGATTAAGACAACAGGTATATACAGTATGTGATAATTCACTGAACAATAATGCTTATGATATGCTATTTTCTATATGTATGCAATACAGAATGGAAGGAAGGAAGGAGAGAGAAAAGAAATGATTTCAAGACATTGCCCTTTCCTATCTTATTCAAGCTCTTTATATGCTGCAGTTCCTTCCCTGACAGGGCCATTTTAGGTCATCTAGCAATTTTCTAGAGCACATCATTTTATCTTATTATTTATTAAAAAAGATTTAATTTATTTGACAGAGAGAGAGAGAGATGACAAGTAGGCAGAGACGCAGGCAGACAGAGAGGGGGAAGCAGGTTCCCCGCTGAGCAGAGAGCCCGATGCGTGGCTCGATCCCAGGACCCCGAGATCATGACCTGAGCCGAAGGCAGAGGTTTTAACCCACTGAGCCACCCAGGCGCCCCGAGCACATCATTTTAATTGCCATCAAACTTACTTAAGATATACCACTTCAAATCTGTGAATAATGTCATTGTAGTAAAGTTTATCCTAAGCCACAGGATAAGGAACAAAATAACAATATGATAGTCAATTATTTCATTGGTCCTGTAAGTGAATTTGAATACTTGTTTTATTAAAAATGTTACCTAACATTTTATATGATTATAACCTCAGAATCATCACTGAAATTGTGTTAAATTTCTTTACTTCTTTAGGGTTACCTGGCTGGCTCAGTCGGTAGAGCATGCAACTCTTGATCTTGGGGTCGTGAGTTCCAGCCCCACGTTGGGTGTAGAGATTCCTAAAAATTAAGATCTTTATTTTTTTAAAAGATTTATTTATTTACAGAGAGAGAGACAGAATGAGAGAGAGAGTGCTGGGGAGAGGGGCAGGCAGAAAGAATCCCAAGCAGACTCTCCACGCTGAGGACAGAGCCCACACAGGGCTCAATTTCACAACCCCAAGATCATGACCTGAGCTGAAACCAAGAGTCAGACACTTAACTGACTGAGCCACCCAGGTACCCTAAAAATAAAATCTTTTTCTTTTTAAGATTTTATTTATTAATTTGAGAGAGAGAAAGAGAGGGAGAGTGAGTGAGGGAGAAGGAGCACGAGAAGGGGGAGGAAGGAGAAACAGACGGCCCACTGAGCAGAGAGCCAGATGTGGGGCTCAATCCCAGGACCCTGAGATCATTACCTGAGTGGAAGGCAGATGCTTAACTGACTGAGCCACCCAGGTGCCCCTAAAGACAAAATCTTTAAAAAAAATTTTTTTTCTTTACTTCTTTAGAAAACCAATGAACCGGGGCGCCTGGGTGACTCAGTAGGTTAAAGCCTCTGCCTTCGGCTCAGGTCATGATCTCAGGGTCCTGGGATCGAGCCCCACATTGGGCTCTCTGCTCAGCGGGGAGCCTGCTTCCCCCTCTCTCTCTGCCTGCCTCTCTGCGTACTTGTGATCTGTCAAAAAAAAAAAAAAAAAAAAAAAATCTAAAAAACCAATGAACCAACCTACCCATCCCAGATTCTAGCAGTTGACCTCTGTAAGCATTCAAAACTAGCATGGGCTAAAGTCAATGATTAATATATCTTCCTCAAATGATACTTTGTGACTCAAAAGAACTGAGAAAATATATAGCAAAGAATATAAGATCTTAAAAAAAAAAAATTCTTTTCTGAGGGATAAATTCTTAGGAAATCCCATCTCATATTTAGGTAATATACTAATTTTCAACATTTCAGAAAAGTCTAGGGATGCCTCGGTGGCTCAGTCAGCTCAGGTCATGATCCCAGGATCCTGGGATCAAGTTCTGCATCAGGCCCCTTGCTCAGTGGGGAGCCTGCTTCTTCCTCTGCCTGCCACTCTCCCTGCTTGTGCTCGCTCTCTCTCTCTGACACACAAATAAATAAAATCTTAAAAAAAAAAAAAAAAGACAAAGTCTAATAGGTGTTCCATATGTATTTACCTTAAGACTAGATAGGGTAACTAAGATGTCCTATCTTTTCTCTTTTAGCTGAATATATATCAAGAACCAACAGCTTAGGGGCGCCTGGGTGGCTCAGTGGGTTAAAGCCTCTGCCTTCAGCTTAGGTCATGATCTCAGGGTCCTGGGATCGAACCCCGCATTAAGCTCTCTGTTCAGCGGGGAGCCTGCTTCCCCCTTTCTCTCTCCACCTACCTCTCTGCCTGCTTGTGATCTCTCTCTCTCTGTCAAATAAATGAATAAAATCTTTAAAAAAAAAAAGAACCAACAGCTTATAAAAGAAATACAAATAACTAGTAATTAAATATGAAAATGTTCTATCTCACTAATAACCTAAGACAGGAAAATCAAATCATTCCCTTCTTTGCTACACTGGCAACATTCCTTAAAAAAAAATATGAAATATTTTAAACACACAGAAAATTAGAGAATACAATAACAAATATCCATGTACCATTACCCAGTGTAAGTATTTTGTTATTAATACTTGGTACTGGTTGGGAAGCAGGGAGAACAGGTACACTCAAACACGGCTGGTAAAAAAGAATAAATTGGGAAACTTCTATATGGCAATCTGACTACATTTACCAAGTCATAAAATATAGTTACCTCTTAATCTGGCAAGTCTACCTGGAGAAAATTCACTTAAAGAAGTAATTAAGGATGTGTGACTATTTAGCTATAAGGCCATTCATCAGTGCATTGTTTAATAAAATAACTACAGGCCTCAAAACATCAAATGAAGAACTAGTTAAATCATGGTGATTTATACTACGAAGCATTACAGAGCCATCAAAAATGATATGATAAAAATGTATTTAATGATAAGGAAATATGTCCACAATAATTGAAATTAAAAGGTTATAAGATCATACGTACAAGATTATACTACTTTGTAAATATAGTGATTATAGATGTATATGTGCACAGAAAAATCTGAAAAGGCACACATCAAAATAACAGCAGTAGTCTAATCAATATTTATAGAATATGTCATATAACAAGAGAAGAATGCACATCCCTCTCAAGCTTACGTGGAACATTCACTAATACAGACAACATTCTGGGCCATAAAACACACCTTAACAAATTAAAAGAATAGAAAATTATACAATGTATGCTCTCAGACCACAAAAGAATTAAGCTAAAAATCAGTAACAGAAAGATAGCTATAAATCCTCAAATACTTCGGAGATTAAACAGTACATTTCTAGGTAACACATGAGGCTAAGAAGAAATCTCTCAAGATAATTTTTTTTTAATTTGGAACTAAATGAAACTGTAAACACAACCAAATTTGTGGGATGCAGTGAAAGCAGTGCTAGAGGGAAATTTATAGCACTGAATGCACATAATAAGAAAAAAATCTACAGACCTAAAATTAATAATCTAAGCTTCCACCTTAGGAAACTAGAAAAAGCAAATTAAATCCAAAGTAAGCAGAAGAAAAAACATGATAAAAAAATTAGAGCAGAGGGGTGCCTGGCTGGCTCAGTCAGAAGAGCATGCAACTTCTGATCTCAGCATTGTGAGTTCAAGCCCCACACTGGGTGGAGAGATTAAATAATCTTAAAAATATTTAGAGCAGAAATCAACGAAACTGAAACCAGGCAATCAATAGGGAAAAAAAAAAAATCAATGTAACCAAAAGCTAGTTCTTTGAAAAGATCATGGACTCCAGGAAACTAACCGAGGGTTTTAGAGGGGAGGAGGGTCAGGGGGTGGGTCAACCCGGTGATGGGTATTAAGGAGGGCACGTACTGCATGGAGCACTGGGTGTCATACACAAACAATACATCAAAAACTAATGATGTATGTATGGTGTCTAACATAAAAAAAATAATAATAAAATTGATAAACATCTACCCAGGCTAAGAAAAAAAAGGAAAGAAAACATGTTATTAATATTAAAAAAGTGAAATAGGGGCATCACTACCAACTTCACAGACATTAAAAGACTAAAGGAATATTATGAATAATTATATGGCCACAAATTTGATAACCTAGATAAAAAGGACCAATTTTTTAAAAAAACACAATCTGTCAAAACACAAAAAGGAAAAGACAATCTGGATAGGCCTATACCTATTAAAGAAGTTGGATTAATAATCTTCCAAAACCGAAAGCACGAAGACCAGATGGGTTCACTGCTGAACAAACATTTAGAAAGAAATTACACTAGGGGCGCCTGGGTGGCTCAGTGGGTTAAAGCCTCTGCCTTCGGCTCAGGTCATGCCCACATCGGGCTCTCTGCTCAGCAGGGAGCCTGCTTCCCCCTTTCTCTCTCTGCCTGCCTCTCTGCCCACTTGTGATCTCTCTGTCAAATAAATAAATAAAATCTTAAAAAAAAGAAGTAGAATATTTCCTAACTCATTCTCTGCAGGCATCACCCTAATCCCAAAATCAGACAAACACACTACAAGAAAAGAACTACAGACCAATTATCTCCCATGATTGTAATGCAAAATCTTCAAAAGAATAGCAAAGCAAACCAACGATGTATAAAACTAATACACCACAACAACTAGGATTTATTCCAGGTATGCAGGACAGGTTCAACATTAAAAAACCAATTAATGTAATACATCACATCAACAGGCTAAAGGGGAAAAAAAAATCACATGATCATATCATTAGATGCAGAAAAGCATCTGACAAAATCCAACACCCATTCATAATAAAAACTCTCGGCACTCTAGGAATAGATGGGAACCTTCTCAAATTGATAAAGAACACTGGGGAAAAAAACTAATAGCAGTACAGAGTTTACTGGAGATGTTAACTCTTTTCCTTTTAACCTGTGTTTTCTGCTTTTTCTACCAAGTGAATAACAACCACACTGAAGAGCAGGTGTGGTGGTGAGGAGCTAATGTAAGTAACTTTAGAAAACAGAATTGTGATTATATACTCAACAGGCTGAAGACAAAAAGAACTGTACTGTCCTACTGTACTCACAGGGGTATGAATGAACAATTCTGAAACTACTTTATGTATACTCTAGGACTGAGGAAATAAGTAAATACATTGTAGATAATGAGACCTAGGGTTTTCACTGCTAGGGAAGGGAATTATAATTAAGATTGGGGTACAGCTGGATGAACTTTGTGATACTGGATTGGAATTGAAATTATCATCAAGAGGGCGCCTGGGTGGCTCAGTGGGTTAAAGCCTCTGCCTTTGGCTCAGGTCATGATCTCAGGGTCCTGGGATCGAGTCCCACATCAGGCTCTCTGCTCAAGCAGGGAGCCTGCTTCCTCCTCTCTCTCTGCCTGCCTCTCTGCCTACTTGTGATCTCTCTCTGCCAAATAAATAAATAAAATCTTAAAAAAAAAATTATCATCAAGAAATCATGGTTTTTAATATATATATGACATATATTTTTTAGTTCTGTTCACTAAATAAATAAGGGAGAAAGGATGGCTCTTCCTCATAGAATTCTAACTGATAGAAATAGCAAATTACCATTACACAAAGCCCACAGTAATAACTGTTACACACAAGACTCATCAGTGGGTGGGGCGCCTGGGTGGCTCAGTTGGTTAAGTGTCCAACTCTTGATTTTGGCTCAGGTCGTGATCTCAGGATTATGGGATCGAACCCCAGTTGGGCTCCATGCTCAGCTCAGAGTCTGCTTGGGATCTATCTCTCCCTCTCCCTCTGCCCCTCCCCCTGCTCATGCTATCTCTAAAATTGATAAATAAAAATCTCAAAAAAAAAAAAAAAGTCATCAGCGGATGCTAAAATTAAGTGAAAAAGGTGTGCTCAGAAACAGGACATTTATATATTCTCAAAATATGGCCCCACAAGATACTTAGTAATTACTAATTAATTATTAAGTTAATTATACCTAAAACAGTGACTTCACAGCGGAGAAACACCACCTTACCCAAGTGGATTAAGTTAACAGCACTAGTAATGGAAGGACCCCACGTCATGCCTGTGGTATTCTTGCTAAAAATGCTAACTTAAATTTAATTACAAGGAAACAGACAAATCCAAACTGAAGATGTCTTATAACTGCCAGTACTCTTAAGAAGTCAAGGTCACGAGAGACAAAGCCTGAGGAACTGTCACAGAGAAAAAAGGGATAGGACAACTGAATACTATATGTGATCTTGGATTGCATCCTAAACTAGTGGGACAACCAGCAAAATGTGATAAAGTTCTGTAAATAATATTGTATCTACTGTTAACTTCCTGGTTTTGATGACTGTACTATAAAATGTACGGGGGGGGGAACACCTGGGTGGCTCAGTGGGTTAAGCATCTGGCTCTTGATTTTGGCTCAGTTCATGGTCTCAAGGTGTGAGATAGAGTCCCCCGTCAGGCTCCATGCTCAGTGGGGAGTCTGCTTCTCTTCCTCTCTCTCTCTCTCAAATAACTAAATACATCATTCATTCATTCATTTATTTATTTATAAAGATTTTATTTATTTATTTGCCAGAGAGAGAGAGAAAGCACGCACAAGCAGGGGGAGGAGCAGGCAGAGAAGCAGGATCCCCACTAAGCAGGTAGCCTGATGCGGGACTTGATCCCGGGACTCTGGGATCATGACCTGAGCCAAAGGCAAGTGCTTAACTGACTGAGCCACCAAGGCATGCCTCAAATAAATAAATATATCTTTTGAAAAAATAAGAAAGAAATATACGAGTGAAGAGTATCTGGTATTCCTTTTTTTTAAGATTTTACTCATTTATTTAATCATTTTTTATTTTATTTTTTTTTAAGATTTTATTTATTTATTTGAGAGAGAGAGAGAGAGTGAGAGAGAGAACATGAGAGGGGAGAAGGTCAGAGGGAGAAGCAGACTCCCTGTGGAGCTGGGAGCCCAATGCGGGACTCGATCCCAGGACTCCAGAATCATGACTTGAGCCGAAGGCAGTCGCTTAACCAACTGAGCCACCCAGGTGGTTGAAAAAATTCTTTTTCATTTTAGAAAAAGAATGTGCGTGTGCAAGCCGGGGGAGGGGGCAGTGGGAGAGAGAGAATTTCAAGCAAACTCCCAAATGAGTGTGGAGCCTGATGTGGGTCTTGATCTCAGCCATTATGACCTGAGCCAAAATGAAAAGCTGGACACTTGGCTGACTGAGCCACCCAGGCACCCCTGGTATTCCTTTTTTTTTTTTTTTTTAACTTTACTTATTTGTTTGTTTATTTAAGTAATCTCTACACCCAATATGGGGCTTCAACTCATGACCCCAAGATCAAGGGTCGCATACTCTATCGACTGAGTCAGCCAGGCCCCCAAGAGTATTGAGTATTTTTTTTTTAAGATTTTATTTATTTGACAGAGAGAGAGAGATTACAAGTAAGCAGAGAGGCAGGCAGAGGAAGAGGGGGGAGCAGGCTCCCTGCTGAGCAGAGAGCCCGATGTGGGGCTTGATCCCAGGACCCTGAGATCATGACCTGAGCCGAAGGCAGAGGCTTAACCCACTGAGCCACCCAGGCGGCCCGAATACTGAGTATTCTTTACACTAATTTTGCACCCCTTTTAAAGTCTGAAATTATTCCAAAATGAAAAGTGGGGTTTTGTGGATTTTTTTTTAAAGGAGATAGAGAGAGGAGAGAGGGTGGAAAGGGGTAGAGAGAGAATCTTAGGCAGGCTCCAAGCCTAGCACCGAGCCTGACATGGACTTGATCTCACGACCCTGAGATCATGACCTGAGCCAAAACCAAGAGTTGGAAGTTTAACTGACTGAGCCACCCAGTTGCCCTCAAAATGAAAAGTTTTTAAAAATTAAAAACTGGGGCACCCGGGTGGCTCAGTGGGTTAAAGCCTCTGCCTTCGGCTCAGGTCATGATCTCAGGGTCCTGGGATCGAGCCCTGCATCGGGCTCTCTGCTCAGCAGGGAGCCTGCTTCCCCCTCTCTCTCTGCCTGCCTCTCTGCCTACTTGTGATCTCTGTCAAATAAATAAATAAAATCTTAAAAAAAAATTATTCTCACATTAAAAAAAAAAATTAAAAACTTTTTTTTGGGGGGGGCGCCTGGGTGGCTCAGTGGGTTAAAGCCTCTGCCTTCGGCTCAGGTCATGATCTCAGGGTCCTGGGATCGAGCCCCGCATCGGGCTCTCTGCTCAGCAGGGAGTCCGCTTCCCCCTCTCTCTCTGCCTGCCTCTCTGCCTACTTGTGATCTCTCTCTGTGTGTCAAATAAATAAATAAATAAAATCTTAAAAAAAAAAACAACTTTTTTTTCCCCCCAGATTCCATTTATCCATTTGAGAGAGAGTGTGAGCGAGTGAGAGGGAGAACATGAGCAGGGGGAGGAGCAGAGGAAGAAGGAGAAGCAGTCTTCCTACTGAGCAGGGAGCCTGACACGGGGCTCAATCCCGGGATCATGACCTGAGCTGAAGGCAGATGCTCAACTCAGTGAGCCACCCAGGTGCCCCTAAACATTAAAAACTTTTAAACAGTTTCATCCCACTGGAACATACGGAAATGTGTCCATTTTACTCATTATTAAATGTATACTACCTAGCCCAGGTCCCTGCATGTTGGAGGTGCTCCATATTCACCATGTTAATAGAAGTTGCTATTTCCAATGAGATTCTGGATGGATCAGTCAGTACTACCCAGCAGCATAGCAGCATAGGTCCCACTTACAGCAAAATGCTACTATATTAATATAAAATATATGCATTTTTTACTTTGAGTTTAGTCTCTATAACTAGTTCAGACTGCTGGCTCCAATTACTTGGCTCTGTAAAATCTTCTTCTAAAATAAAGCTAAATGAAAAGATGATCCAAGGAGACTTCAAATGTTTGATACATTATAACTAAGGACTATGAAAATCAGCACCCACGTTTAAAATATTCCCTGTTAAACTGACATACGAAGTACAATTTGTTAAGAGAACTCTCAAGCTGTTTGGTTTTTCTAGTAACTGCTACCAAATCTGTATAATCTGCTGGCCCCCACATCCCACAGATATTTCTCCTGAATAACAGAATACCTTAGTCAAGTCTCAGGCTGAGTCTAAAAATCATCTTTGGTTATTTGATGGTCTAACAGGTCCCATTCTTTTTTTTTTTTTTTTTAATTATTTATTTGTGAGAGAGAGAGCGCGCGCACGCACACAAACAGGGGGAGTAGCAGGCAGAGGGAGAAGCAGGCTCCCCACTGAGCAAGGAGCCTGATCCGGGACTCGATTCCAGGACCCTGGGATCATTACCTGAGCCAAAGGCAGACATTTAACTGACTGTGCCACCCAGGCGTCCCCCCCGCTTTTTGTTTTACGATTTTATATATTTATGTGACAGGGAGAGAGAGAGAGAAAGAGAGACAGAGAGAGAGAGAGAGAGAGAGAGAGAGGAGCACAAGCAAGCAAAGCGGCAGGCAGAGGGAGACCGAGAGGGAGAAACAGGCTCTCCACTTAGCAAGGAGCCTGAGGAAGGGCTCAGGCACCCTGGGATCATGACCTGACCTGAAGGCAGACATTTAACTGAGCCACCCAGGCACCCCAAACAGGTCTCATTCTAAAACTCCTCTCCCAAGGGCACAAGCTAGGCCTGGGACTGCTACTCTGGAGTGGGGGCCAAGAACAGTGTCTTACTGTACTCTTGCTACACTTCGAATCCCACCCACCACTCCCCACTGTTAGGACTAGAAAGAAGGCAAGGAGAAAGATGATTCATTAAGAGACAACCCATGGCAAGATGGATCATTCTCTTTGGCTAACCACAACTCTATCCCTTTATATCAGGGTTTCTCAACATCAGCACTACTGACATTTAGCAGCAGATAATTCTTCATATGGGGACTGTCCTGTGCATTGCAGGATGTTTAGCAGCATCCTTGGCCTTTACCCATTGGATGCTAGTAACAACAACAAAAATGTTTCCAGATACTGCCAAATGTCCAATGGTTAGGAAAGGGAGAAGAGGGTGTCAAAACTGCTTTCCCCTCTGTCCGCCCCACTGTTAAAAACCACTGTCTTACAAAAACATTATCAGGCCAGTGTCCCCCTTCCCCTGGCTGCTTTTTGTGTCCCCTTTCCCCCCTGCTGTTGCTTCTTGGTTTAATCCTGACTAGCGCGTAGTCTCTTTGAGTATCAGGCATCCAAATGCCAGCTCTCTCATGGGGAACACTTTTGCTGGTTTATTGAAAAGCCCCACAAATCTTCACAGTGCCCAGGAGAGGGAAGTTTGAATCTGTCCTTTTTTCCCATCCCTCAACCTCAATCCCAACCTCAGCCCTTGCCCAGCAGGGGACCCTCTTGGGAGCACTGACAAGATAACTTAAGCCCCAAACATCTTCCAAAACATCCACTCAACCCCCCAGACATTCACATACCTTCCCCTACCAATGAACACCTCTAATCACCAATGGAGAGTCTGATGGGAGGACAAGTCAAATGATGTCTCTTTCCAAGAGAAGGGGACACTGCTATTCAAAAATCTCTGCATTCAAATTTGGTACAGAGTGTATAGGTATTCTTTGCATTGTTTTTGCAACTTTTAAGTAAGTCTGAAATTATTATTATTATTTTTAAATGAACCTCAGGGGCGCCCTGAGCGGTTCAGTTAGTTAAGTGTCTGACTCCTGACTTCGGCTTGGGTTGTGATCTTAGGGTTGTGGGATTGAGACCCATGTCCAGCTCCACGCTAGGCATGGAACCTGCTTGGGATTCTTTCCCCCTCTGCACCCTCCCTGCTTGCTTGCTTGCATGCGTATGCACATGCCCATGCTCTGTCTTTCTCTCTCAAAAAAAAAAAAAAAAAAAAAAAAAAAAGCTCAAACAACGATCTTACTGGAGTAATGAAGATGTTCTAAAACTAGATTATGATGATGGCTGCACAATTTGGTAAATTAACTAAGAACTGTTGAACTGTACACTAAAATGGGTGGATTCTATGATCCATAAATTATCACAATAATTTCTTCCTTTAAAAAAAAAAAAAAGACCCCAGTATTCCCCTTGTACTACAGGTTAAAGATGACAGCCACAATGTCAATGCTGCTGGAAAGAGGTGTCTAAGAAAGATATACAGGGAAGGAACCTATCCCAGCAATGAACTGGTGGCCTCCCACCCCCACCAGCCCACACCTGCTTTGAGCTTTGGTTAACAATTCCAGGAAAATAGGAAAGATCCACACTGGTACCTACTAATCATCCAATTACAGCAATATCACCTCTAAAAAGTAGCCCAAGGATTTCCTAAGTGGTGTTTTTATTTAAAATCTACTTCAGGGCGCCTGGGTGGCTCAGTTGGTTAGGTGACTGCCTTCAGCTCAGGTCATGATTCCAGAGTCCCGGGATTGAGTCCCACATCGGGCTCCC
>JAPYYM010001679.1:0-13179 GCA_028534135.1 Potos flavus
GCTGGAAGTATTGCATTAGAAAATACTGGGGAAGTGCCTACTCCAAAATAATTGCTCAGCACATCTTTGTACCTCTCTCTGCTTTTTCCCTTCCCCCTCTGCGAATGCCTACACTGAGATTAAAGAGAAGGCCATCCATGGGGAACATTGTCCAGGCTAGACCTCAGAACCACTGAATGAATTAATGAGTGAGTGCATGAGGAAGGACTGAATGAACGAGGGTGTGATCCCATTATCTGTTGCTAAAGGATGTTGGAAAAGTAGCGGTCATAGCTGCGATAGTAATTTATTTAGTGAATGCCTAAAAGGCTAGACATTGTGGCAGACACTTTACAGAAATTACCTGACTTAATTATCACAAGGATCCTTTAAGAGAGGTACCATTATTACCATTTTATAAACGAGGAAAGGAAAGCTCAGGGAGATTGCCACAAAGCAACGTGTCATGACTAGTAAGTGGTTTTACAAAGTAAAATTCATGAAACTAGAAGGCCATAGATATGTATATGTGCATAGGTGTATTTGCAGCTAAATGTGTGTGTGGTGTCTCAAGAAAACAGTAGGCATTCATGACATGATTATGCAATTATTAAATGGCTGTAAATGTTTCTGGCGGTTAGAAAGGTAAAGACAAAGTGAAGGGTGGAACGGGAGTAATGGTTTGACACTGTGGCCTTGAGGAAGGGAAGTCAAGGTCAATTCATAGCTTCTGGGGCTGCCTTCCTGTTGTGTAGGGAAAAGAGAACTGGCTGAGGGCTCTGAGTGCAGTCAGAAGCCAGTGCTCACAGGTCCCGCGGGCCAAGGCTGTGAGGCTCGTGTGCAGAGTGTCCTGGTGACATCCATAGACACACATGGAAGTCACTGCAGAGAAATCCTATCTAGGATGAAATTGTTGGTTCAGTAAGGCACTAACAAAGGGAAGAACTCTGTACCTCAGCTTCAGGCCCTCATCTCAGATAAAGATACCTTATGAACTAAAGGGTTCCAGAGTCAAACTGGTTGGAGAAATATATGTAGTACGGGGGCACCTGGGCGGTGCAGTCGGTTGAGAATCTGATTCTTGGTTTCAGCTCAGGTCATGATCTCAGGGTTGTGAGATCGAGCCCTGCTTTGGGCTTTGTGCTCAGTGTAGAGTCTTCTTGAAATTCTCTCTCTTTCACCCCTGCCCCTCCCACTCATACTCACTCGCACTCTCTCTCTGTAAAATAAATAAATAAATCTTAAAAACAAAAAAAGAAAAATATATGTAGTACCGGTATTGCTATCAGGTGAGATAATAGTGTGTATGTATATGTATGTATATATGTATATGTATATATATATATTTTTAATAGTGTGTAATAATTATAAGTTTGAAATTTAGCTATGCATAATACATAATTATACAGTATATAATTACAAAATCTATACTATATTACTATATCTATATTGATTACATATTTATATGTAACATATATTAGGGCTCCCTTGGAAGAAAACAAAATCAGAAAATCTGGCAAAATTGGCAGCCGTTCTTGCACTGACACAACTGGCTGGAGCAGAGAGGCAGCTTCCATTCTGGACTTAGCATGCGTTCTCCTCTTCACTGGAGGCCCCGTCTAGGGAGTTATGCTCACACTCCCTGCCTTACCTCGGCGGGCATGTGACTCTGGCTTAGAACACCACATCCTGTGACCTGTTCCTCTCCCCCTCCACTCAGGGCACTTCACAGTCCCTCCGGACATGCTCTGGGGGTGTAGAGGATGGGAGGATCCCATGCCACTGGGAAAATCGAGGATGGCATCACTGACAAATAACTTAGGGGCTTGGGAGTGGGAGCTCCCTTTAGGGACAAGATTTCCATGGTCTGAGATATGGGAGAAGGGATGGCATTCGAGGTAGCAGAAGCCACAGGACCAACAGCACAGAGGTGGGAACGCTCCCCACGTGTTTGGGAACACCAAGACATGGGACTCAGGCTGGGCGACTGGGAGGTATGAGGATGAGAACATAGGTTGAGCGAGGTCATTGAGGACCTTGGACTTGAGACTTAATTCCGTTCAGTTTAATTAATTCTCTCTGAGCCCTTTCTCTCCTGAGCTCTGCACTAGAGTATGAGCACGGGTACAATTGAGATGAAACCTCTGCCTGAGACTTTTATCCATAGTTTGGTAGTTTAGAAGCTGGTTTTTCTTGGTGTGTATGAGTTTCTGCATTGGGCCCTCCATCAGGTTGATCCAACGTGATGCCCTGTACTCAGGCCCGATAATCCAGGACTCTTTCAGTATAAAGAATGGAGCTCATTTACCCCCGAGGACGTGGAGCCCCCAGAGCTTCAGGGGCTTGTGAGGAAAGGGTGGGTTCCCAGAAGTCTCTGTAGCCCGTCAGCCTGCGAGGCCCCCTCCCGGGGAGCCTCAGCAGTGTGGTCTTGGGGCAGGCGCGGTGTCTGAGGAGGGAAACTGGCGGCCCGGCAGTGGTGCAGGGGGAGGAGGGGATGCATTTGAAAGCGATGAGAGGCGGTGGGCACAGAGAGAAGATGAAGAATCTATTAGACGCCAGAACAGGGGCCAGATTGCTTTGCGAAAAAGGGAGCAGAGAGGTCAGGGCTCTGGTAGTAAGCTGCTACATGGGCTCCGGGGAAGCCCAAGGAGGGGGCGTGAGGGGTGGGGTGTGTGTGGGTGTGTGTGACTAAAGTGAAGATGGAAGGACAGACATCTAGCCTCCTTGTTGGCTCTCTGAGATGTAATACAAAATATAGCTCAGTGCGATAAACAAGTTGTCTTAACATCAGGCAGAACTCTTCGGATGTGAATGATGTGTATTTGGGAGAAGATCATGGTGAACTGCTTGGGGCAGAAGGACGGGCATGGATTTTGGCGGGACACCAGGGAATGAGGAAAAGAGGACAGAGCTGCCCTTCAAAAAGAAAAAGGAAGTCGTCTCTTATTTCTAAGGGTGAGGAGGGAGGAGGGCCGGTGGGGGAGGCAGGCAGATGGCTCGTGGCTGGGGGACGGTAGCCAGAGGGAGTTGAACAAATGACGATGTTTTTTGTGATACGCGCTGGTTTCTGTGTCACGTGCAACGTGGCTCCTCTTCACCACCCCAGCACTTCTAAGAAAACTGTTTTTGAAATTTCCCTCCTCTCTGACCAAAGGGCAGGCCTCACCCCTGGGTCAGGTCATCTGAAACAGGAGGGAGAGACCACCGTGACTGTAAGTCACAGAGCCCAGCGAGGGGTTCTGGATCTCCACCAGCTCTGCGTGGGAGGGGAGCCCACCCTCGGGGGGCCGCAGGGGCAAGGTGGCACCTGGGTGAGGGACGGTCAGCATGGAGGGGCAGGAAAGAACGGGCTAGGAGGGTGACCGAGCTGGGCTCAGCCCCACCTGCCCTCTGGCAATGCCCATAGATGCTCCGAATCTCGCCTTCATGTTACTAGTGAGAACTGCCTGCTTCTAGAATTAAGACCAGACACGTAGGGCTCCAGCACTTTGTAGGCACTAAGTACGGGAGGCTTGTCTTTGCACTGGTCTCCAGCACAAGGCTGCCGCGTTGTGTTCTGGGCGGACGACAGGGTGTCCCGATGGAGGCCTGGTGGGGGCTAGCTGTCCATGTTGCCACCCCTCCGGTTGCGCACCCCTCCCTCGCGCACACAAGGATTTAGGATGGCGCTTCAGAGAGTGTCGACCCAGCTGAGCAGTTCTCAGCACCTCGCCTCATCAAATAGTCTGAAGGATGAAAACTCTGAGGTCATCTTTACTGTGAAATTCTAAAATCATATTTATTTACCAATTCACAGAAAGTGTCGTAATGACCACCAGCATGAATCAGTTTGTAGGCATTTACAAGTCAAGGCTGAAAATAAATATCTGTCTGTGTCGAATAGGCATTTAACAAATTACTTGGAAACTGCAAGAATCTTAATTATTAGAAATTTAAAGTTTGTGACTCAAACATGGGTAAAATCACAGTCATGGGAAGAAGCCCAACAGATTCCTACGGTGGTTCTCATTTTCTTCCTGTATCTTTATATACATGGAGATTCTCAGCGCCCTTCACTCTGCGTCAGCCCGGAAGGGACAGGACCGGGGTTCCGAGGGGAGGGGCTGAGAGGTGTGGGGAGGGGAAGGGGCATTTTCTCTGATTATCTTTGATTGGGCAACCTCATTCACTGAGCAAGATGACAACGTGCTCTCCCGAAATGAAACTACATAAATGCATACAGTCCTTCCAACAAGATACTCCAGAGTTTGCATTGTTTCACATCATACGCAATAGTATATTTAGCAAATAAACACACTTTCTAGACTAAAAGGATTCATCTGTTTGAGGCAGCTGGGAGACCTCAGAAGTCTGGCACGCGTCAGGCACACACTGGCTCACCCCTTGAGGTGGCATTTCCAGATACAGATGAAGGGAAGGGCTGAGAGAAGAAATCATTAGATGTCTTAGACTGGTTGAGCCCAGAATCCTTACATTTCGTTCCCAGATTGTGCCTGAAGTTGGCAAAACACCACAGCATTGCACCAAGTGGTTAGGAAGTGGCAGATGCAATAGGAAGGGAGCCCCCAGCCCTGTCCCCTGTAGAAATAGCTTGCAAGGTGTTATGCAGATGAGTTCTAAGTGATACCCACTATGTGCTGCATCCTCACTGATACAGACAGAACCACTATGTGCAGCATCCTAAGTGATACGGACCCACTATGTACAGCATCCTGGCAAGAGCCAGGCCCAGTGCCTGCAGCTGGCTGGCTATTGCTCTGAATCTGTCGGTTCGGGAAGGCCTCTCCTCAGCCAGGTTGTGATGATCTAGGAGGGGGATGTGGCTGACCTGCTTCCCTATGGCTCATTTAATTTGATGTATAGGTGAGTACTGAGTCTTTATCATGTAGTGACAAGCTGGACCTTCCATTTCCTGATGCTTACTAAGCTCCTACTATGTGCCAGGCACTGTTCCCAGTGCTCGGAGAGCTAAAAGTAAATGAGGACAATAAGAAAAAGGGTAACATCCAAACCTGCACTTCTAAGGAGTTAAAATGTGTTAGGATCATTGACATCTTTATATCTTACTTACTTCTGTATTTTGTGTGTGTGTGTGTGTGTGTGTGTGTATGTGCATGTGACACACATAATTGCTGTCCTTAGCCTACTTGTCCCTGACAGCTTATATTTAACACATGAACTAATTTCCCAAACAAATGCCCCACCAAGTCATTCTGAATCTTACCTTACCGACATTTATAACGCCCATGCCGATAACATAACACACCTAACTCTAATACCTACAGAGTTCCTTGAAAACAACCAACTTCTACGTGCAGTTTCTTTTCTAAATTCACCAGCTGGTTTCCTTCCACGCTGTGCAGCTCAGGGCACCAGCAACTTTCTCGGGGGCCACCGAAGTCAGGACGGAAGCAGTCAGGTGGATTGATCCGTCATGACTAGTTCAATGAAGAATGAATCTCGTTCGAACAGGTCTGACTTTGGAGGCGTTGATTTGACTGTGTCTGGGTCTCACGACCAGGCTTCCCCAGAGTTTGCTGAAACTGGGATTCAGCTCTGAGTCCAGAGCAGTGCTCGGGCTGCGGGGTGAGCGTGTTCCCGTTCCATCGCTCTTCCCCAGCCTCACCTGCTCCCTCTCTAACTCTGAGTCCGTTTTCCCCTCAACCTCTCTTTCGGTGCCTTTTGGGTGTTCAGCCCTGGGTATCAAGACTAACTTTCTAATCTCCAAAATGCATTTGCCTTATTTCCACCATTTGAAGTTGACAAGTGAAGATGTGCGTGGCCTCTTCTGAATCTGACACGTTGGCCACTCCTTTGCAGCCGAGGGAGGAACTAGGGGGTGTGTTCCTCATTGCCCAGGATGGACGGACTTTCGTCTGCAGGGGCGTGCACGTTATATTCCTATCTGTGACCCACAGAGGCCCTAGCGAACCCTTCCCAAGGACGGCTGACTCCTGGCCCTTCCCCTCCTCCCTCCTTCACAGGGGCTGGACTCCAGCGGGGACCTGGGGTCGGTTCGCTGCTCCTGCACATAGATGCAGCCTGTGGGCTCCTTTCTCCATGGCTCTTTCTGCTGGGGAAGGAACTCTTAGCACGAGTGTGTGAGTGAGTGCATGTGTGTGTCCTGTTTCTATTCTGAAACGCTGAGAAAAGGGTCTGGGGAGCAGAGATGCATTTTCATTTCAAGATAAAAGCGAACAAACGTTAAAGCCGGCACGTTTCTGTCGCCTGGGATTAATGCACGCCGTCTGCGTTTTGGCTCTTCTCACATCTCTTGTCCTCTTTTCCCTCGTCTGTTGGCGGCTGAGCTTCACCTTGACTGATCTCTGCAGCAAATCTGTTCCAAGGGGCTGCAGAGCAGCACAGGACTAGGGTCATTAACAGATTAGGACCCCTTCTCCTCAGTCAGGATGCTGTCCGGGACTTAGAGGACGGAGCAGGTGGGCTTATCAAGACCCCTCCAACTGCTCCGTGCTTAGGGGCACCTTTCATTGGTTATAGAGAGGAAGGGGCTGCCACCCAACAACCCCATTCCTGTTCTTTTTCTGCCCTTCTATGTACTTCCACTCCTCCTTGCTCTGATTTTATGAAGGATCCCAACCTATCTAAGAGAAAAGATGGTGGAGTCTTTCTATTGAAGCAGCTTAATTTTTCGTATCCTGTCCTTTGGCTGAGGTCAGGTGATCTCCGGTATTCTGTTTAATTCACCACCCATGCAGCCCGTGCTGTGGGCCAGGTGCTGTGCTAGGCACCACAGTGCTGGGATAGGCGAGTGACTCTCCCTGCCTTGACGAGGGAGCCTGTGACGGCAGGTGCGGCAGGAGCGGAGGGCAGCCCAGCCTCACACAGCCATGTCTTCTGGGGCCTGTGGCTCCGTTTCCTTCCATGACAGTTCTCATGGACTGGGTCTCGGACTCTGGAGATGTAAACCTCCACGGTCCAAAGGCAGCGGCTCCTCTCCGCTGCTCAGAATGGGAGGGACTAGCCGATGCTGGGACACTGTTCTCCTGTTTCTGACAAATGCAAATGGCTGGTGTGGCCTGCACAGTGACACACGTTGCGTGTCTCCCCTCTGTCTGGTCTTCCCAGGAAATGCCCCCCCTACTCCCTCTCTCTGCCTGGTGTCCTGGCTGGATTGAGCTCCTGGCCGTTCTGACTGGACACAGAGCTAAGCTTGCCAGTGAGAACAGAGCCCATCCTGCTCCTGGAACTACTCGAGGCCTCTCCGCTTAGGTCCTGCCATCCCGTGCCTTGTCCTTTGGTCCCATGGGGGACTTTGTGATAAGCGACTTAACTTCAGGGAAACAAAATTGGCTTGAGGTCTTGGGAGAGAAATGTCGCATCAGAGATTTCACCAAGAGAGGCCAGGCTGTGAAGAAAGTTCTTTGGACCTAAGGGGCATGAACGTGAAGAAACTTTCCTCTCCCCTCTTGGGTCTGCTCTCTCCCACGCTTCTCACAAACAACTGGCAAACTCTATTGATGCTTTTTAGCACAATCTAATGTGTTAGAGATGGTTGTTCTTGATACGGTCACTGTGCTCTCAGGGGATTGGTTGCGGATTTAGTCAGAAGACCTTTCCGTAAACTGGGCTGGAGAAATGGAGGTATCCTTCAGGGCATTTGGGGGAGAGCTCAGCAAGGACAGGGCAGATAGGACCAGGAACGTGCCTCTAATCAAGAGGGAACTGGGTTCTGAGGAACTGAACAGGAGTCATGAGCTCTCCAAGGCCACGTGTCTTGGGTTCCCTTCCAGCCCACGCCTCCTCGTCCTTCCACCCCAAGGCCCAGCGCCCCAGTTCTCTGACTCCAGCAACCCTTACGTGAGGATAGATTCTGCACCACAGGGGGGTTGCAAGTGACTGACAGAATGCCAACGAGATTCTCCCAAAAGGTTGTAGACTTTTGCAGAGCTTAAGCCATGAATCAAAAACCTAAATCAATAATTGGCAGACCTGAGGCTTCTGGGAGGTAGGGGAGAAGGGAATCGGTGGCGATTGGTACCTTTGCCCGTCTTAGAGGTTCGAAGGCCAGCATAGATTCTGCCTGTGGAGAATGCTGCAGGTTTGTTTTTGGGTTTTGTTTTCTACTTTTAGTAACATCCAGAATGAGGTCCTGCCCTTCCAAGAAAAGCCATTCATTCTCCCTCCAGTTTTGTGTTGGGATCGTGATGCTGCATGACCCCGTCGTATTGCAGAGGGAGCAGCCCTGCAGTAAAGCCGGCAGCATCTTTAGACGACCCCACTCCATTCTCCGGGGGCCCGGGTGGCTCCACAGCATAGACGCTGCGTAGGCAACAGTTCTCCTGCTGATGTAGGGACACTGCTACAGTTTAATCACGCCCCCTAAAATATGGCCCTTCAGGAGGCTGCTCATCACGGAGAATCTGGAAGGCAGCCTCCCTAGGGATGGGGAGCCTCACTACAGCCTCCTCTGGACTCTCTCTAGGATGAAAGGGGCCAAACCAGCAGGAGGTAGCGCCTGCCCCAGGGGAGGAATGGAGTTGGGACCAGGCCCAAGGTTCCTTGAAATCCCTGCTTCAGGGAGTATGGACTAGAGTCTGGAGGGCTCTGGAGGGTTCATGGGGAGCTCTGCTTTGACCCCTTCTCTCCTACATTAGCAATTGACTCTCGTATCCTATTAATCATCTCCCAGTGCCAGTGAAATTCACCCTCCTCCTCTACGTCAGTGGTTTTCAAACCTTAGAGTGCATCAGGATCAGAGAGCCTTAAAACATACGCTGCTGGGCCCACCCCTGGTTTCCGATGTAGTAGCTCTTGGGTGGATCCCAAGAATTGGCATTTCTTACTCATGCCCAGGCACTGCTCTGGTCCAGGGATGCACCTTGAGATCCTCTGCTCTATGGCATCCTGTGGCCCCTTAGCAGGTCCTCCAAAGTCAGGCCCTTCTTCCCTCCTCAGCTCTGACTTCAGGCCTCAGGGGTGCTGCTTCACGTCAGGCTTGTCATGTCTTTGGAACTTTGCACATACCGGCCCCTGTACCTGGCTTACTCTCCAGGTCTGCCTGCCATTCATACTGAAGAACTTCCTTTGGCCCAGTTTCACTGAATCTCAGCCACCAGCTGAGATACCCACCTTGCGAGCAGGGTGACTGGCTTTTATCCATAAGTGACCTGGGTCAGGCTGGGGCTGAATTAGAAACATGTAGGGAAAGCATTGCCTGCTTCCCTAGAGCTCTTCTCCGTTGGCCTTGGCAATGTGTGGGAGGGCTCCTAGAATCACACTGGCCTTCTAACTTAGGGTGGAGAACTGCCAAAGCGAGTTACCCCCCTGCCCCAACTCCAGACTTCTGTCTACACCAGTCCCAGCTGCTCTCAGACAGCCTCCAACACCATAAAGGAAGCACGCCAATAGCTCATGAGACTGGGGGACTGGCCTGGGCAGGGCCACACCTCATTCATCCACCATTCCCGTTTCTGGCACAGTGCCTGGCACCCCACGGGCACTCAGCAAGGATTTGCTGAATTACATTGAATGTAGCTGCAAACACAGAGTCCCATCTGTTCACTAATGGCATCCAGGGAATGTTTGATTGCTTTCTGGGGTGCTAGGGGAAGTACCTTCTTGCGTCTCTTTGTGTCGTCTTGGGATAGAGTCAAGTTTGACTTCTAGTCCATAGCCCTTGTAAAGCCAACGCTCCTCTGTAGTTGGTGCCAGAAAGAAAACTAGAGCAAGATCTATAAAGTAGGCACAGAATAAATTTATAAAATAAAATAAAGGCAGGGAAATGAAGGTGCTCGAGTAGACCTCAAAACTTTCACTGTTCATTTCCTTTGCCTACAGCTGGGCAGCGGAAAGTGATTACATGAAAATTAAATTGTGCCCAGGGCTTTGGCTTGTCAGCCTCGATAAAAGTCTGATGCAGATAGAGGATGCTGTACCGTCCGTAGACCTCCAGAGTATTTTGCAGGGGCTTTGGGGATCCCCCAAAGGCTTGTGAATGAACTCACCTGAAAATCATCTGCTTTTCACTGGTAAATTCTTGCGAAGAATTAAACTCACTCCCTCACTTTTTTTTTTTTTTTTTGTAAAACTGCTTTGGTTAATTTCAACGAGAGGATGGTTAAGAAAAAGACCTCTTTTCTTCCTTTTGCTAATATTGAGTCATAGAGCCGCGAGGACTGCTAATTTTGAAATGTGCTGGGTAGGGCTTTCTACTGATTAGGTTGCTATTGATTCAAACAGTCAAAAGTCTTTAGGATCATTTTTAGAGCAATGGCATGAGCAGGACTGAAATGGAAATCAGTCTGAGATAATGAACACCCCTGCTTAGGAATCATTATGGGCTGAGTCATGCTGGGAAGGTGCTGGGCCTGGGAGTTGGCCCTGAGCTCAAGGGGGTTAGCGCTCAGTGGTCAGCTCTTGTACCTGGGGCTTGGCGTTCTCGATAAATGCTCACCCGTGTTCAAGTCAATTTGACCAGTAACAGGTATTTTTCGTTGTCATTTTCTCGCTGGCACATGGACATTTAAAAGCGCTTAATTAAGGACTATGGAGTTGTTTGTTGTTCATTTTGGAGGCAAGGACCCCTGGGTAGTTAAAGGAAAGGCGTAAGATAGCAATCTACTTTCTTTTGGTAAATGGGAAGCCTGCTTTCCTTGAACGTATGGTAGGGGTGACCCACAGGCCAAGTCTGGCGGGCTGCAGGGTTTTGTATGGCCCATGAGCTCGGAAGAGTTTTTTAATTTTTAAATGGTCAAAAGTAAAAATCAAAAGTAATAAAATTTCATGATGGGTGAAAATAATATGCATTCAAATTATCTGCTTTTTTAGTATTCATAATTTTTTGGAACATAGCCCTATCCATTTGTTGATGTATCGTCTGTGGCTTGTTTCATGCTACGGTGGCTGAGTTGGATATTTGCAATGGAGACCATATGGCCTGCAAAACCCCAAATATTGACTATCTGGCTCTTTATAGATAAAGGTCGCTGACATCTGCTGTATGTACAGGCACGGAGGATATTGCTTCCCGCCAGGAGACCTCTCCCTGGAGGGTCTGTGTCCACAAGGTACAGCGCTTGCTACCTGCAGAGATGCGTGGTCTAAACCCTGCTTGATGGGATGATTGAGATCATTCCAGAAAGTGGTAATGAAATAAGATTCCACTCAAATCACATTTTTGTTATCTACAGAGATTTGGACTTCAGTCAGATTTAAAGCATTTGATTAACCTACTAGAATATACTTTTGGTGTTAAGACAGGTGCTCAACTAGTTGATTGCTTTACTCCATGGGGCCGCTCATTCTGTACTGACCTTTTCCATTTCACCCTCATCTTCCTCTTCCTCCCTGTCACCTGAATTGCTTGAAAGGTTTCAGCCTATTTTCCAGCTCCAGAGAGCAGAATCTGGTCATCGTCTTGGCAAGATAAGCCCTGGTCTGGCCTGTGGCCAACCTGGTCAGGTGGCCAACCTGGTCAGCTGTCCAGGGTATGAGCCTGCATCTGCTGCCTCTGACGTCTGGAGAGGCCGCATGGTGTCCGGGCCACCTGGGAGTTCTGGTCCCTGGACACCAGCATTTGCAGCCTGGGAAACGCTGGGCCGATTAATGACATTTTTCACTAGTCATTAGAATAACTGGTGGAGGGCAAGTTACTTTACTTACCACTCACCTGAATAGTCCCTGAAGTTTCTACTACTTTTATATAATCACTCCTTCTGGTTGAGTAGGATGTTGGGGACATGATAAATGGCCATTGACCCAGCAGTACTACTATGCCTCATCTGTGGAGCTGACGTGCAGTCTGACTTCGCACATCAAGAGTGGACGGAGAGGGTCCTGACTTGTTGTTCTTGTTGTTTCTCTACATCAGTCTAGTCACAAATGATTCAACTCTGCGTCCTTAGCCGAGTGCCACTTTCATCTGATGTCCCAATACCCTCCCCAAATTATGCTCCAAATAGCCCACTCAACCATGAGTAAGTGATACAACCATTGGAGACAGCCAGAGTGCATGAAGAAGCCCCTCCCACCCCAGCCAAAGCAAAAGGACTCTGCAAGGTGCGCTCGTGAAAATCAGACTTGGAATATTTTAAGTAGAAATTCAGTTGAAAAAGAATTCTACTCTTGAAACTTATATTACTGTTATTAGAATTTAGAAACTTGAAATGTTAAAAAAAATTTTATGAATATGGTTTTAAACCATAAATTTAGTTTTACTGCCATAATTTTGGGAGAATTTTGTTAGCTCCTAAGTTTCCCACTGGAGAATCTTTTTTTATTTAATGAAGGGAATGGTGGGGACGAAGCAGTGTTAGAGATTTTCTCCTTGTAGATGTGCAGACACAGCCTGATTAAAAAAAAAAAAGCATTTTGGTTGGGAGAACTCACTGAAGTGTCTATTTCCAGTCAATGATTATAAAATCCCAAACTTCTGCCTGTATTTTTCCCCAAGAAGGGGGAAAATAAGAGCACTGACTGACTTTGTGATTGTGTGCCTCTTCCTCCTGTGACTTCTCTCCCTGCTCTGTGTCTGTTTCATATAATTTCTATGCCTGTTGGTTCCCCCTCTGCAATGATTATATCCTTGGAGGGGAGGCACTTATCTTACTCAGCTTTAGCATTTCGTAGGGCTGCTGGTTGAGTGCTTAGCACATAGTAGGTCCTCAGCAATGCCTGTTAGCTGTAACAATATGAGTAGAAGCTGGGTGGTGGGCACTGGACCAAGAGTGGGAGGTGGGGAGTCTGGTCTTGTCTCTAGCTCTGAATGACTCTGAGCAAGATGCTGAAGCTCTCAAAATATGCCTGCCAGTAGTTGTCCCAACTCCCCGACGGAATTATGGTGAGGCTCAAAGGAGGGAACAGAAAGGCAAAAACCACTTGCAGGTGGAAAAACTGCATCAGGTAGTTTGCTTGAATCAGAAGGTTGCAGGGACCGGTCATGGATGGAGGTCAAACTAGAGGGCACTGATGATGGAAATGGACCCCCTTAAGCTCTGTTTTGGTGAGCTGGGAACTAGTTGAATTCTCAACTTTTGAACCTCAGGGCCACTGTGCGTAGGGGCCAGGCTCTGTGCCTCTGCCAGTATGGGCTGGGCTGGGGGTGGGTGGGAGGACAGGGACAGATTGTACAGACTGAGGACAAAGCCAGAGACATTCAAAACAAAGACAGTCTCAGAGCCTTGTGGAAGTCTTCGAATGGCCCTGTTTTTGCCTGCTATTCTCTTGGTCACAAAAGAG
>JAPYYM010001680.1:0-13178 GCA_028534135.1 Potos flavus
AGATTCCTCGGGAGGAAACCCGGCCGGTGAGGACAGCTGGGGGCCGAACACCGTTCTCAAGAACGAGAGACGCAGAGCCTGGACGAGTCTGCACCCCGTCCCACCCCTACAGGTCCCCCCGGGGCTTGGGAACACAGTCAGCCTCACTTCCGCTGCGGGACTCACTCGCGACATGGATTTCAACTGTGCTGGCATCGGAACCTGGGGAGGAAAAGAGAAGAGACTGTGACGGTGTCGATGTCTCAGAGGTCTCCCCTCGGCCGCCAGTGCGCGATCCCGCGGGCGTCTTCAGCCCCCGCGTCCTTCCCTCCGGGCCTCCGCGCCGGTGGCTGCGCGCGCGTCTCGGCCCAACCACGGGATGCCGTGGACACGGCGAGGTTTCAGAGCCCGGTGCCATCGGAGCGGGGAGCACGGCGCCCTGTGTGACCGCCGGGGCAGCTGCCGCAGGGGGTGCTTCCTTCGTCCACAGGACCCCACGGTCGCCTGGCCACCTGCACTCAAGTCCAGGAGGGGCCCGACCGGGTGGGACCACCAGCCCCCGTCAGACAAAAACACCTCTAACTTGTCTTTTCATGGCTGACGCCACGTGGTTTCAGGAGGGAAAGTGGGAGCCAATCAGGGGAATTCCTCCCGCCAACAGCATCGTCCAGAAGGTCTGTTCGTGCCGGTAACACACCTTCCTTCAGAGCCTGAGTGCATCCTTTTGGAACGGGCGTCAGAATCATTCCATTCCGCAGGTATCCAGCTATGCCTACTGTGGTGCAGGTTCTAGGTCGTATGTGGGGAACACTCAGGTGGAAGACATGAGCAAGGGTGGCCTTTTCAATTGTGC
Organism: Potos flavus; assembly: GCA_028534135.1. Lineage (NCBI taxonomy): Eukaryota > Metazoa > Chordata > Mammalia > Carnivora > Procyonidae > Potos > Potos flavus. The sequence continues at coordinate 833 of JAPYYM010001680.1, forward strand.
CCGGGGCAAGTGACTGCCCTTCGTATCTCCAAATCCCAGACCCCATCCACCAGTGGGCCTTGCTGGTCACTGTAGTCTCCACTCACATCACACTGTTCACTCACAACACTCAGGCACACTGGCCTCTCTCACATGCCCAGCCCCGTTCTGCCACAGGGCCTTTGCACATCACTTCCGCCTGTAAAGCACTTTTCCAGCTTTTCTCATGGCTCCCTTCTACACTTCATTCAGATCTCAATTCAAATGGCATCGGTTGTCCAGCGATAGGATTCTCGCCTTCCAGATCTCAACTCAAGCGTTCCCTTATCCTCAGGGAGAAATGCAGGACACCCTCTCTAAAGCCACGCTCTTGCCCTTACGGGTTTTTCTTCACGACACCTTGGGCTACCTGGAATATTGTACGATCATTTGTATTTGTCATTCTGTCTCTGCCACTGCAATGGACAGTCCCACTGGAAGAGAAACGTGTCTACCGTAGTCACTGTAGTATCAGCAGGGCCTCACGTAACACAGGCACATAGAAGGTGCTCGATAAACAAGTGTTGTGTGGATACACACAGCAGAGCAAGTGCCTTGACGTCAGCTCGTGGCAGCACTAGTACGTAGGCACTAAGTGAGACTGAGGAGGAGAAAGAAGGGTGGGAACGAGCGCCATTTAAAAAGGGACGCCTGCAGACCCACGGGGAACACGTACGGAAAAACAGGTTAGTGTTCTATGGAGACGGGGAGACAGTAGGCTCAGTGTCTGGGCAATGTCTAGGAAAGCCTGAGTTACAGGAAAAGATGATGATACAACCAAAAAAAAACCCAAGTATGGCACCCCAGGGACCCCCACCCTGCCACACACAGACACACACCCACACACACCCCCCGCGGTGGGGGAGCAGCGGTCAGAGCTTCCTCCCGGGGGCCGGATTAGGAGGAGTCTGGGAGACGGCGGTCTGAGTATGTCTGACTCCGTCTCACGAGCCCCACAAAGAGGAGGGGGACGCAGAAGACGGGTGGAATCACTGGTCCAGCTCATGAAGCTCGCAGCCGGATCCTAAGGACGATGTGGGTCACCAACAACGATGGTGGGAGACCTTCTGTTGGGGCGGGGAGCCTGCCCTTCCGGGAGGCCAGGCGGCAGCTGGGAAGCCTTCTAGAAGGCATGTCTATGACCACATTGCTGCTGGAGGAGCTGGTGGCACTTCAAAGAGACTGGGTTTTCCCAGGGTCACGCGCTGGTGATGAGGACGTCCCAAGCTCATGGGAACTGTGTGGGACTTCTGTGGGGGAACAGCACGTGGTGGCTTGTGATCAAGGTCTGGGCAGAGGGCACTCCCCTGTGACCTCGCACTTCAGGGCCTGCTCTGTATCCTGTGGCTTTTGAAGAGTTCCTGGTTCCTTCATCCTCCCCCTGGGGCTCCGTGGAGAAAACACATCTGAACCCCGACGGCTTTCCCCGATGCCGGCGCCGCCGCAGCCCAGCCCCCAAGCCGGGGCCGGCCGCTGAAGCTTGTCTGCATTTCCACGGGTGTTCTCTTCTGGCCTTAAAGGTCTCCACAAAGACAGAACGTGCTGGCTGAGCAAGTCTCGGAGAAGGTAATCCAATGGGGCCACTGGGGGATCTGGACTAATTCTGTGTTGGTGCAAAGTGTGAGCACCTGACGCGTGTCCCTGCGGGGCGTGCAGATGCCGGCAAGCTCACGGTGCCCAAGGGCCAGCCCCCTTCCCAGTTCCCGCTTCGATGAGCCCTGCCGCGCCAGGCAAGTTCTTGGGAACTTCCTGGCCGCATGCAGATCTAAGATTTCGGAAGGCACACTGGATGTCTCTTGCACCCTCACCTGTCATTCCTGGATTCCCCGAAAGCCCAATCAGTGGGCGCCCACGAGCCACGGAGAACATGACACCTGGGCCTGGGTGGCCTTCCAGGCGTTGACTTTGATCTAGGGAGTGCACTAGAGTCAGAGCCCTGGGGCATGTTCTCCGCCACACTCCTTAGCAGCTGCCACCCACGGGGCCACCCGGCGTTACACTCAGGAGGGCACATGACAACAGGGACCGACAGCTAAGATAAGGAATCCCGTGAGTGACAGGCAATTGTGGAAGTGAGAACTGTGGAGGACACGAGGGAACACAGGAGGGAAAAGACCTGTGGGAAAGAACGGGAATTCTGGAGAGAATGGGGAACTGTGGGAGAGAAACGGAATGTGGGGAGACACGGAGTTGTAAGGAAGCATGAAAAACTTAAGAGAATTGTGGCAAAAATAGAGTATTGTGGGGAAGAACAGAGAATGATGGGAGACAGGCAATTGCGAGAAGGAATTGTGGGGAAGGTCAGAGTACTTAAGAAGAAACAGAATTTTAGGAAAGACAGGGCATGGAGGAAAACAGCATTGTAGAAGAAGACACACTTGTGAGAGACAATACAGAACCCAGAACTGTGGGAGCAAGTGGAAAACTGGGAAGGAAAACAGAACTAGGCTGTGGAGAGGATGGAAGATTGTGGGAGAGACAAGGCACTGTAGGACAAAAGGCACTATGGGAAAGAAAGAATTAGGGGAGAGAAGGAGTTGCACAAGAGACAGGAGACTGGGGGTCAGACAAGGGATTATGGAAAAGGAAGGAGAATTGTGGGACAGAAATGGAGTTATGTGAACAAAGGGATTATAGAGGAGAGAAGGGAGTTGTGGGAAAGAGCATTGCGAGAAAAGGGGGATGGTGAGAAAAATAGGGCACAGTGGGAAAGACAAAAGATGGCAGTGAAAGGGGAACTGTGGCAATGATAAAAGATAACGAGACAGAAAGGGGTATTAGGGAGAACAAAGGAAATTGGGAAAAATATATTATGGGAGACACAGGGACTAGTAAGAAAACAAGTGGGGAGAATGAAGAGCTGTGGGATAGACACTTCTTTTTTTTATCTGCTAATTTTTAAAAACTTTTTAGAAGATTTCATTTATTTGACAGAGACAGCATATAAGCAGGGGGAGCAGCAGAGGGAGAGGGAGAAGCAGGCTCCCTGCGCAGGGCTCAGGGCTCAATCCCAGGACCCTGGGATCGTGACCTGAGCTGAAGGCAGATGCTCAACTGAATGAGCCACCCAGGTGCCCTGCTAATGTTTACTTTTAAGTTTTCACTTACATTCCAGCCAGCTGACACACAGCAGAATCGTAGTTTCAGACATGCAGTCTAGTGACTCTGTTTCCACACAACACCTGCTGCTCATCCCCCCAACGGCCCTCCTTCGCCCTCATCGCTTACTGGACCCATTTCCCTCCGCCTCCCCTCTGAAACCATCAGTTTGTTCTCTATAGGTAACAGTCTGCATCGGGATTTCTCTCTTTTTACTTTTGTTCATTTTTTTTTTTTTTTGTTTCATTAAATACCACATATGAGCAAAATCATATGGTATTTTTCTTTCTCAGATTTATTTCATTTAGCATAATTCTCTCTGGCTCCATCCATGTCGTTGCAAATAGAAAGATTTCATTCTTTTTTATAGCTGTGTAATATTCCACTGGATCTTATTTATCCGTTCATTAAATGGACACTTAGGCTGATTCTGTACTTCGGCTACTGCAGATAATGCTATTCTAAATATCACGGGATCCCTAAATATTCAAGTATCTCTCTGAATTAGTACTTCTGAAAATACTTTGGGTAAATATCTAGTAGTGCAATTGCTGGATTATAGTGTAAGTCTACTTCTAACTTTTGGGAAACCTCCATACTGAAAGACAATGATTTAAAAAATACTAATTTTCGGGGCACGTGGGTGGCTCAGTGCGTTAAAGCCTCTACCTTCGGCTCAAGTCATGATCTCAGGATCCTGGGATCGAGCCCCGCATCGGGCTCTCTGCTCAGCAGGGAGCCTGCTTCCTCCTCTCTCTGCCTGCTTCTCTGCCTACTTGTGATCTCTCTCTCGCCGTCAAATAAATAAAATCTTTAAAAAAAATACTAATTTTCAAATATATATGCACCCCTATATTTATGGTACATTATTTACAACAGCTAAATTATGGAAGCAACTCAACTATCCATCAGTACACAAGTGGGTAAAAAAAAAATATAGTATATACATACAATAGAATATTATTCAGCCATAAAAAAGAAGAAACTCTTGTCATTTGCAATGACATAGATGGGTGTAGACAGTACAATGTTAAGTGAAATGAATCAGAGAAAGACAAATACCATAGGATTTCATTCGTCGTGGAATTTAAGAATCAAAATAAATGAATAAAGAAAAAAAAAGACCAACAAAAACACCAGACTCTTAAACACAGGGAACTGGTGGTCACCAGAGGTGAGGCAGGTGGGGGGATAGGTGAAAGACGTGAAGGGGATTAGGAGCACACTTATGAGCACTAAAGAATAAAACTGCTGAATTACTGTATTATACACCTTAAGCTAATACTACGTTAATTATATTGCAAACTATATTTGGAAAGAAATGAAATGGTGGAACATGGGGTGATGGCAGAGAAAAGGGAATTCTGGGAGAGGGCACTGTGGGAAAGACAAGAGATCACGGGCATGAACGGGGTATTGTAGGGACAGGAATTACGGGAGAGAATGCATTCTGGGACAGAGTCCTAATTGTGTCTGTTGAGAAACAGAATGTGAAGACTTGCGAGAAAAATAAAGCATCAAAAACTTTGGGACAAAATGGGCGATTACCGGAAAGAAATAACTGTGAGAGCAACAGGGCAGTAGGGAAGAAAAAGGGATCACAGAAAAGACAGAAAAACTGGTGGACAGGAAAGTGGGGGAAAAAAAAAGTGGGAGAAATTACGAGAGGCATGGATATGGGGAGCTGTGGAAGAAGATGCAGATGGTAGGAGAGTTGGGAGTGTGGGAGATGGGGAATTGGGGGAGGAGTGGATTGTGGGAAAAGTGAAGAAAGGCAGAAGAAATGGTTTATGGGATATCTCAAACATGGTGGGAAAGTAGAGGATTGTGGGAGATGTGGGGCATTGTGGGAGAAGGAACGGCTTATGGGAAAAGTAAAGGACTGTGGGATAGGCAAGGTATTGTGAGAGAAGTGAGGAATGATGGGACAACAAGGGGATTGTGGGAGGGGTAGAGAATGGTGGGTGAAGCAATGGTTTATGGGAGAGGGCGGGGACTGTAAGGGTGCGGCATGGTTGGAGAAGCAATGGTTTGTGGGAGGTGCGGAAATGGTGCAGCAGGAGTTTGTGTGAGGAGCGGGGAATGATGGGAGTCAAGGCATTATGGGAGAACGGGAACAGTGGGAGAGGCAATGGTTTGTGGGTGAGGCAGGGGACTGCGGGGGGCGTGGGACTGATGGGAGGGCACTGGATAAAGGAGAAGTGGGGAATGGTGGGAGACAGAATGGATTGTGGGAGAAGTCCAGAATGGCGGAAGAGGCGGGGCAACAGCTAGCGAGGCAGGGGATTATAGCAGAGTGGGGAGTGGTGGCAGAAGGAATGGGTTGTGGGAGAAACAGGGAGTATGGGAGAGAAATGGCATTGTAAGATACAACTATTCCCCTCACTTATGCCCACTACGTCCTCAACAGGCCACGAGCCTCCTGCTGGGGACATACTCGTGTTCTCTCCTAACCACGACCCCTTAGGCCTCCCCTCATACCCTGTGCCTCCGCCCTGCCCACCAGCCACCATCCTCGTGATTCAGCTTTTGTACGGCCACAGCTCAACTTCCATGGCCGTGTCCCTCTCTTTGGACAGAGTCAGGAACAGCCTACACTATGCAACACCCGTCCCACCCAGACCTCCAAGACGCACCCCACATTTCATGGCCGCACCGCTCCACTTAGCCTGGGCCAGCCCTCCGCCCTCACCAGACTTCACCCCTGCCAGAGCCCCAGCCCGGAGCTCTGCTCTGGCCACGCCCCACCCGCACACGCCCCACCCTCAAGGCGGGGCAGCCACGCCCCTCCCACCAGGGCCACACCCCCTGCCCCCTCTCCCACCGGGAGCAGGCACCTGATCGGGACTGACCTCGGAGTGTGGGGGAAGGCATCTCCGGAAAAACACACACCTCCTTCTCCCACCCTCGCCACGGTTGACGCCAATGATAAGATTAAGAGCGGACCTATGAGTTTTTCCCTTCTGAGAAAAGTGTCCTGGTTAAAGGAGGGTCAGAAATTTGACACTAAACTTCTTAATGCTCATAGAAAGAGGAAATACTATTTTAAGTTTTTCTGCAGTTCATAAGATAAAAGTCAACCAAGTTTATGTTTGTGAGAAGTACCCTTTTCTTGACTTTTAGTTCTGAGGGTAATTCCAATTCCTTACGGAGGCGGTACTTTACGTGCCACCGTCACCCATACACATCCCCCCCGTGGAGACCTGCCACAGTCGCGAAACAGGATCATCAGATCGCTTCTCCCGCACGCACGCACGCACTGGGTCCTCTTCTAAGCAAATCCAAGCCTCTCCTTACTCACAAACCTTACCTGGCCTTTCACTGGCCACAGATAAAGCACAGGCTCTTTAGCGGAATCTGCAGAAACCCGTCATCGTCCGTTCCCAACCTGCCTCCCCGGCTTGCAACAGCCGGTCACACCGTCCCCGCCGCGGCCGTCCCCAGACCGTGCTTACAGAGGTTCTCCTCTCTGCCTGCACGTCGGGTCTTCCCTGTCTGGTTCTCTCTCCCCCTCCGGCTCTGGTCTGCCGTGCAAGACCCAGCCTGAACATCTCCTCCTCCAGGAACTCCCAGCCTCCGTCCCCAAACCAACACAGTCCCTGCCTTTCCTGCATTCCTTCAACAGCTCACATTTTTAGACAAAATAAAAACAGCACGGTCTTTACTTACTTGTGAGTTGCATCACTATACTTCTCAAGGACACTCACCTCCCCCCAACTAAAACGGTGCTGACAATATAGCAGATGCTCAAAAAACATTTGTTGAAGATCAAATTCAGTTAACTTCTGTTAAGTGCCTAGAAAGTGCCTGACCCCATGTCAGATACTTACTCCTGGAGGTTCAAGGTGAGCCTAGTGGCCGTGGAGTGAATCCCAAAGTCCCAGGGGCTTCAGAACATGGTGAACAAGTCAATTCACCACAACAGTACAAACAGAGAAACCCAACAGTGGTCACTGTCTTGAGTTGTATCTCTGAGTCTTTTCTCCCCCATAGTATTTTCTGCTTTATGGACAGCTCCCTGTTACTGAAAAATGCAGTCTCAAAGCAGCTGGAAAAAAGGAGGAAGAAGACAGCCCAAGACCAAGCCAGATCTCAGTCCCAAGGTGACCCCTCGGAAGAGGTGGGGGACACCTGCGTGGGGGCAAACCAAGCTGAGTCTGCTGCTGGGACCCCTCCGCCCTGGGCTGTCTCCCTCCTTGACCCGCCTCCTTAGCCCCAAGTGAACCGCCCTGGTATTTTAAATGCAGCTTAGACATTTTCACGCTCATGTTTTGCTTCTGAATTCCACTCCTCAGACGAACATTTGCCTCATTTTCCCCTCAAACTATGAACACGTGAGACTACGTATTAACTACACGGCATACAGATCCGTTCAACCTTATGAAAAATGACCATCGTTAGCACCCCATCGGAGGTAAACAAATACTTAGTGAGATTTGCTAGAAGGGCTTGCTGTCAGCTCACCTGGACGAGGCTAACTGCACAGTCCTGGGGCCAGCTGCCACCAACCCTTGTTTGAGGTTATGGGGACAGCTCTTGCATGGCAAGTCCATTCCTCATACTTAGCTCGTATGTCACCTAGCTTCTCATAACCTTAATAAATGCTGCCATGATTCAGAGACAGAGACCTTAACTCATTATGCAATCTTAGAAAAAAAAATGTTGTAGATCCCAACTCTTCCTTTTCCCAACTTTAACTGAGCGAGCACTGACAAAGCTCCTCAACTCTCACATTATTATGAATTCTTTAAATCATAACTAATCAATCCCATGTTTCAGTTTGGGCCTTCGGTTAGCCATGAGCTGCCAATTTTCCATCAAAAATCTATAATTTAACATTATTACAACTGACCACTGGGCACTTATCAGGTGCAGGGGATCAAGCATTAGGTACGAACGCAAGAGGAAGAGCGGAACGCATAGTGGTACTGGCAGTGGACACACATTGCTTAAAGGTGCTTCCCGACAATCTCAATGTAACACAGGGCGAAGGCGGAGCCCTCCCAGGTGCAAGCTACCAAACATTTAAAGAAGAGTTAATAGCTATTCTTGTCAAGGGCAACACAGAAGAGAACGGAAAGCTTCCAAATCCATTCTCTGAGGCCAGCATTACCCTGAAACTAAAACCAGATTAAAAAAAAGAGAGAAGAGAAGAGAGAACCACAGGCAGTATCTCTGATGAATATACAGGCAAAAATCCTCAAAAAATACTAGCAAACAGGATCTAACAATATATTAGAAAAATCATCCACCACAACCAAGTGGGATTTATTCCTGGGATGCAAGACTGGTTCAATATTTGCAAACCAATCAACAAGAGAAAGGATTAAAACAACAACAACAACTCAACAAAAAAATGAAAGGATAAAAACCACATGATCATTTCAACAGATGCAGAAAAAGCATTTGACACAGTACAACATCCATTCATGATAAAGCCCTCAACAGGGGCGCCTGGGTGGCTCAGTCGGTTAGGCCGCTGCCTTCCGCTCAGGACGTGACCTCAGGGTCCTGGGACTGAGCCCCACTTCCGGCTCCCTGCTCAGTGGGGAGCCTGTTTCTCCCTCTACCTCTCCCCCTGCTTGTGCTCTCTCTGTCAAATAAATAAATAAAGTATTAAAATAAAAAAAAAGCCCTCAACGAATTAGGTTTAGAGAAAACAAACTTCAACATAATAAAGGCCATATAAGGAAAACCAGGAGCTAACATCATACTCAGTGGTGATAAACCGAGAACTTTTCCCTGAAGATCAGGAGCAAGATAAGGAAGCCCACTCTCACCACTTTTAGTCAAAATAGTACTGGAAGTCCTAGCCATAGCAATCACATAAGAAAACAAGTAAAAAGCATCCACATTGGTAAGGAAGAAGTAAAACCTTCACTATTTGCAGATGACAGGATACTATACACAGAAAACCTGCCAGACTCCACCAAAAAACTACTAGAACTCATAAATGAATTCAATAAGGTTGTAGGCTACAAAATCAATATAGAGAAATCCATTGCATTTCTATACCCTAATAATGAAGAAGCAGAAAGAGAAGTTAAGAAAACAATCCCAGGGCGACTGGGTGGCTCAGTCGGTAAAGCTTCTGCCTTTGGCTGAGGTCGTGATCTCAGGGTCCTGGGATCGATCCCCATATAGGGCTCCCTGCTCAGTGGGGAGTCTGCTTCCCCCTCTCTCTCCCTCCACCCCTCCCCACCCCCCTCATGCTTACTCTCTCTCTAATACATAAATAAAGTCTCTTTAAAAAAGAAAACAATCCCATTTACAATTGCACCAAAAATAATAAAATACCTAGGAATAAACTTAACCAAGTGAAAGATCTATACTCTGAAAACTATAAAATACTGATGAAAGATGACACCAACAAATGGAAAGATAGTCCATGTTTGTAGATTGGAAGAATATCATTAAAATGTCCATACTACCCAAAACAATTTATAGATTTAATGCAATGCCTATCAAAATACCAACAGCTTTTTTCACAGAACTGGAAGAAATAATCCTAAAATTTGTATGAAACCACATAAGACCTTGAACAGCCAAAGCAATCTTGAGCTACCACAGTCCCAGATGGCGAGATATATTAGTAGAACCAAAACAATATGATGCACAAAAAGAGACACATAGATCAATAGAACAGAATACGGAGCCCAGAAATAAACCCATGACTATAAGGTCAATTAATCTTTGACAAAGGAGAAAAAATACACAATGAGCAACAAATGGTGCTGGGAAAACTGGACAGCCACATGCCGAAGAATGAAAGTGGATCGCTTTCTTAGAGCAGACACAAAAATAAACTCAAAGTGGATTAAAGACCTAAATGTGAGACCTGAAACCATAAAAATCCTACAAGAGAGCACAGGCAATAATTTCTCTGACATTGGCCATACAACGTTTTTCTAGATCTGTCTCAAGAGGCAAGGGAGGGGCGCCTGGGTGGCTCAGTGGGTTAAGCCTCTGCCTTCGGCTCAGGTCATGATCTCAGGGTCCTGGGATCGAGCCCCGCATCGGGCTCTCTGCTCAGCGGGGAGCCTGCTTCCCCCTCTCTCTCTGCCTGCCTCTCAGCCTACTTGTGACCTCTCTCTGTAAAAAAAAAAAAAAAAAAAAAAATTTAAGAGGCAAGGGAAACAATAGCAAAAATAAACTTTTTGGATTTCATCAAAATAAAAAGTTTCTGCCCAGTGATGGAAACAATAAAAAAAACTGAAAGACACCCCACTGAAAGAAGATATTTGCACCGGACATATCCAGTAAGGTGTTAGTATCCAAAGTATATGAAGAACTTACAGAACAACAGCAAAACCACAAATAATCCAACTAAAGAAATGGGCAGGAGACCTCAACAGACACGTTCCCGAAGAAGACGTCCAGATGAACAACAGACACATGAAAAGATGCTCAACATCACTCATCGTCAGGGAAATGCACATCAAAACCACAAGGAGATACCACCTCACGCCTGTCAGAACGGCTAAAATCAAACACACGAGACACAAGTGTTGGCGAGGATGTGGAGAAAAAGGAACTGTCTGGCACTAGTGGTGGGCATGCAGACTGATGCAGCCAGTGTGGAGAGACCGTATGGAGGTTCCTCAAAAACTTAGAAACAGAATCACCATAGGATTCAGGAATTCCGCGACTGAGTATTTGCCCAAAGACTACGAAAACAGTAACTCATAAAGACACATGCATCCCTATGTTTACTGCAGCGTTATTTACAAGAGTCCAGTTACGGAAGCAGCTCAAGTGTCCACTGACAGATGAATGGATAAAGAATGTGTGGTATGTCTACACCCGTAGACACACAATGGAATACTAGTCAGCCATGAAAAATAATAAAATCTTGCCATTTGCAACAACACGGATGTAGACGATATAATGCTAAATACACTTAGAGGAACACAAATACTGTGTGATTTCACTCACGTGTGGTATTTAAGACACAAAAGAAACAAACAAGAAACAAACCAAAAAGCACTCCTAATTCTAGAGAAGAACCTGGAGGTGAAAAGAGGGGAGGAGGGTGGGAAGAGGAGTGTAAGAGGCGATGGGGATGAAGAGCAGCCTTAGCAGGACGAGCACGGCGTAGCGCATGCAATCGGCCAATCGCTATCTTGTACACGTGAAACTAACAGAAGACCACACAGTAACTGAACTGAGGTGTTTTCAGAAAATAAGAAAAGAAACAAAGAGAAAAGACTGAGGTCTTTGTCTGCACCTGCACGGTGAAAGGTTAAAAGTAAACTGTCCATTCTGTTTGAAGCGATGCACGGAAGAGCGCAGACTGCGAAGCCGCTTTGGACCGCGTTCGCTGGAGACGGTGCTCGGCACTCGCCGGGCGGCGCGCTGGAGTCCTCGCTCCCAGCTCGCGTGTGTACGCTTCCAGAAGAGCTACGTGCGTACTGAGTCTCCACGGGCACCACGGCCGAGTTCTGTCTACACCCACTCGGGCACTCGGGCTCAAGCTCCGTCAGTACGGAGACAGTCCTTGCACGTCTTCCCCCTGACTTTATACACCGAGGTGGCATCATGCCGCATGGACCTTACGGAGACGCAGCTGTGTTCAGTGAGGGGCCGGGTGCGTGGAGGAGGGGAGGACAGAGGGGGAGGACGAGGGGGGGGGAGGGAGGACGGGGTGGGGGAGGACAGGAGGGGAGGATGGGGGAGGACGGGGGAAGGACAGGAGGGGAAGATGGGGGGAGGACGGGAGAGGACGGGGGAGGACAGGAGGGGAGGATGGGGAGGACGGGAGGGGAGGGGGGACAGGAGGAGCACGGGAGGAGAGGACGGGGAGGGAGGACGGGGTGCGGGAGGGGGAGGACGGGGGGGAGCACGGGAGGGGAGGACGGGGGGAGCACGGGAGGGGAGGATGCAGACGACATCCTCCCAGGACTCCTGCTGGCCAGCACTCCCCCCGTTAGCCCGTGCCCACGGTCAGGCGGGAAAGCGGAACATACCGTGAGTGGGCGAAGCCTCTACAAAGACTATGGGGATGGCCCCTGAGACACAGGGACCAGGGCAGAGTTACAGAGAATCCTGAAATTGTCCCCAGAGGACCAAGATAGTGACAGACAGCCAAAGTTGGATGTGGACATCTTCACAAACGTGCAGAAGAGTCCTAGGTCACAAAACATTTCAATGCTTTAATTTCTAAATAAAATTCCCCTTCATTCTTTTTAGCAAAGTCCTGCACAGGATGACTATACAAAATACTAGATTA
>JAPYYM010001681.1:0-13178 GCA_028534135.1 Potos flavus
CTTCCCTCCATACTCTCAGGGAGCGCCTCCTCCTGATTCTCCTCTGGCACTGAGTTCCTGCTGAAGAAATGGCTCTCCACTAAGGTGCTTGTTGTTAAGTCTGTCTTAACTGTTTAATGGAAGAGTTGACGGTTAAGTAGGATGTGATCACCGCTGACTGGAGCGTTCATTGTCAAGGAGGGTGGTTGTTAAGTAGCATGGTTGACGTTTACTGGGGGGTTGGCTGTTAACTGGAGGGCTCACTGTGAACTAGAGTGTTCGGCATCAGCGCAGGGGGTTGTTAAAGGGGAGTCTGCTCCTGCCCCAGCTTTGGTGCCTGCCTTTACCCAGTCCTCTCTCCTCCCCAGGCTGGGGCTTCTCAGTACCGGCTTCTCAAGGTGCAGGGACGGGCTGGCCCTCGGGGTGCCCCGCCCGCACCTTGAACAAGCTCCAGCCAACTCCCTGGTCCTAATCTTTTTTTTTTTAATTTAATTTATTTATCTGAGAAAGAGAAAGAGAGCACAAGTAGGGGCAGGGGCAAAGGCAGAGGGAAAAGCAGATTCCCCGTGGATCACAGAGCCTGATGTAGGGCTCAATCCCAAGACCCCGAGACCATGACCTGAGCCGAAGTCAGGCACTTAACCAACTGTGCCACTTAACCAGGCTCCCCTCCCTCGTCCTAATCTTACTTGACAACCAAGATGGAAAGCAGAACATTCCCTGAAAAGCCCCAGCTCCTTTTTTATTTTATTTATTTTTTTATTTTATTTTATTTTAAAGATTTTATTTATTTATTTGACAGAGAGATCACAAGCAGGCAGAGAGGTAGGCAGAGAGAGGGGGGGAAGCAGGCTCCCTGCTGAGCAGACAGCCCAATGCGGGGCTCGATCCCAGGACCCTGAGACCATGACCTGAGCCAAAGGCAGAGGCTTTAACCCACTGGGCCACCCAGGTGCCCCCCAGCTCCTTTTTTAAAAGGAGCACCTGAAATACACACATAGCCAAATGACTGACTTGATAATAGTGGAATGATGAGTGGGTGGAAAATTGTTTCTCAGCGCTGGATTCCTACAGAATGGACAGGCTGTGAGATGGAGTGGGGGGACTCCTATGTCATTTCCGGCTTTGGAGGCATATCTGTGGATCTGCCAGGATGCCAGGAGGCACCATTTCTCTGTCCTGTCCCTTCAGGTTGGAATATTCTGTTGGGTAATGCCCAGAGAGCAAGAGCCCCGTGCTGATGTTCCAGGATTCCTGAGAGGCCCTGACCTAGGTGGCCAGAGGGGGTCCGAGCTCTGACCTCTGAGAGTCACTCAGTTGCTGGGCAATACTCCTCAGGTCATTGCCCTCGCTGGGCCTCGGGTATACAGTGGGGCTTGACCCAGCAGACGTCTGGAGGGTCCAGCCAACTTCATCTTATGGGGCTGCTCACCAAGGCCCATTTCACAGACACAGAAACAGAGGCCCAGGAAGGTGGCTTTGTCCTTGGTGAGCACTCAGCCTCCTCTACACCCACCCAGCTCTACTCACCATCCTTGTGCCCCCCAGCCAGACACCTCCCCAGACCCTGAACCCCCCCTCCCGCCCCAGGACAATGGTGACGGTGGGATGGACTCTGCAGTCACTAGCCCTCTTCCTCGCTCAGGAAATCAGCTACCAAGAGTGGGGGCTGGAGGGGATGCTAAGGCTGCCCCATCAGGCTGCTGCCCAGGCCTGCAGCCCCTCTGCCACCCCAGCCTGCCGGGTTTACGCCAGATACACCCACACGTTTGCAAACACACTCTGGGACTCTTGGGGCAAAAACCAAACCCCGCCAACTTCCCCACCTCAGCTCACTCCCCCTGCCCCCAGCTCATCAGCCACACCAGCCTCCTCATAGAGCCTCTCGGGGATCCACATTGCTCCAACCCCAGGGCCTTGGCACCTGCTGCGCCCTGGCTTGAACCCCTTCCCCACCCTCTTCTTTGCTTCTTGACTGATGCCTACTCAGCTCAAACGCCAATTCTCTGGGAAGCCCTCCCTGACCCCTGGTCCAGCTCAGCTCTCTGTTTGATTCTCTCCTTGGAAGCCCTGGGTAGGGTTGAAATGACTAGTTCCGTGAGCGTGTGCTGTTTTCCTCTCTCATCTCCATTAGACTGGGAGCTCCTTGAGACCCTGTCAGTCTGAGTCTCCTTCACACCCCCAGGCATAAGGCACGGCATGGGGGACACTTCATGGGCACTTAAGCAGTGAATGACTGGGAAAAGGAAGGAAGGAATGAATGATGGTCAAGTATTCCTTACACACACCCAGAAAGAGAAGGAGAGAAATGTGCAAACATACACGCCAGACTTGGAATTGGGAGACCTGAAATCAAATCCTGCTTGCTCTTCTCTGACTCGGTGACACAAAAGTGACTTCACCGCTCCGAGCCTTAGTTTCCCCACTTGTAAGATTGGGATACATAAATAACCCCCACGGTGAAGTGGGGGATGAAACCCACCGGTGAACAGGAAGTGCCCCCGGACTTGGTCTCATCACAGGGGTGCTGCCCAGTCCGCACGCACACGTACACTCGGCCCCAGCCCAGCCTCGTTCCCAGGCCGGAGGCAGAGCTCACATCTGGCACCCCAGCTGCTGCCTCTTGGCCAGCCAGAGGGAGCAGCTGTGGCTGTCAGTCCTCACAGGGGGCCGCCCTGGACCAAACGCTGATGGGCACGTCCTTTTTTAACTCTCTCAACAGCACCGTGAGTGAATAGGTGCCTCTACTCACCCCATTTTACAGAGAAAAAGCCTGAGACTCAGAGAACAGGCCTGGGATGTCTGGGGGAAGGGAGAGGGTCCTGTGTGAGCCCCTTCTCTACAAGCCCCCTCCCATACTTCCTTTATAGTTCTCTCTCTTGCCCTCTCCTTCCTCTCTTTCTCCCTCTCTCCCCCACCCTTCATTTACCTTCCTCCCTGTCCAAACAGACCTCTTAGTCTTTTCTCTCTCCCTTGTCCTGTAGCCACTGCCCCTGTTGCTGCCAGCTCCCCCTGCCTCCCGCCACCCTTCCCGTCCGTCCCCCCACCGGGCACCATCTTCCCTTCCTCCCAGAAAAGATCATGGGAGCTGGTGCCAGGCCTCAGATTGAGCTGGGCTTTGCCCAGCTCTGCCATTCACTAGCTGTGTGATGCTTGGCAAATTGTGCCTCATTTTCCCCTTCTGCAAAGTGGGGGCGATCATACCACCTAAGGTTGTTGTAGGGAATAACTGGGTCAATACTTGCGGAGTGGACCCCCTACTGATGCCCAGCCCAGACCCCTTTAACTCGCTCTGTGTGTCCATACCCTCTTCCTATGGGTTTGTTGCTAATAAGCAGACCTTTTCAGAGGCTTGACCTCACACAGCGCACCCAAAGGGCCTGGGAGCCTCTGTCCTCCCGGAGCGGCCCGCAGCCGATGACTGACAGGTGCAGGGGTGGGAATGCCCAGTTCAGTTGCTCCCAAGTAGGACGGACTCTGGAGCACTTTGTACATTCCAGGGGTCCCCCGGGGGACCAGGATGCTCCCTTACCAGTCCCCTTACCTGGGCACACCTTCTTTTTTTTTTTTTTTTTTTTAAAGATTTTATTTATTTATTTGACAGCGACAGATCACAAGTAGGCAGAGAGGCGGGCCAAGAGAGAGGTGGAAGCAGGCTCCCCGCTGAGCAGAGAGCCCGATGCGGGGCTCGATCCCAGGACCCTGAGATCTTGAGCTGAGCCGAAGGCAGAGGCTTTAACCCACTGAGCCACCAGGCGCCCCATGGGCACACCTTCTTAATAAATCTCTGGCACAGTAGTCTTTATCCCCAGGTCAGCTTCTGGGGCCCCTGGCCTCAGCACCAAGGCAAGCTCTTTCACATGGGCCTGGCTCGGATTAAAGGCTCCATCCATATTACCTACTATCATTTTAGTTGCTGGCAACTGGAAACAAACATCTCTGTCTCCCTAGGTCTTAATTTCCTCACCTATAAAAGAGGCACAATGATAAATCTACATAAATCTCTATATAGATCTTCAGTCTCTGAGTGAGGAAATGGACATGTCTCACCTAAGCAGAGGCGTGGTCTGGGCTGAAAGAACAGTTTCTGCCCACCTCCCAGCTGCCTTCCCATCCCGCAGCTAGGAATCCCTGCCTCAGCTCCACCATGCTTCCCTGGCCTAGAGGAGGTTTGAAAAGGAGCTCTCTGCTTCCCTCCCATCAGACTCCAGACATTATGTTGAGATCAGCCATTGGCCACGGTGGGAATATTTACACCATGGAAACTGACAAATGCTACAAATCAGGCTTTTATTGGCGAGCTGGTTTATCAGCATGCAACTGACTCCATCCCTTCAACAGACTCCCAACTCAGCCCCAGTGCTATCTGCACATAGAAAACATTTTGGTTTTTTCTTAGTTAAAAAAGCGAAATCACTTTGTTTTCTGCACGTCCTCACTTCTGACCACGCGGGACACAATTCTTTTCTGCAGGTAGATGCTCATTGGAAGAACAAATAAAAAGGTTCCATATCTACTTCTTAGCATCTCAAGCCCCGACAGACATTTCCCATAGGAAGGCCCATCTTGACCTTCCTCTTAAAGATTTCTTATCTTGCAGAATCTTAGATAGGTTGACTCCCAGACACATCAAGTTCTAGAAACTTTAGATTCTGGAATCCTGACCCTTAGATTCTTGGATCTTAGTCTTGGAGCATCCCAATTACGGGAGTCACAGCTTATTCGGGGAGATTTGATTCTCGAGTTAGCAAGTTGGCAAATATTCTATCCCAGTGCAGTCAGGATCTCCCCCCGCCCATCCCCAGTGAATCCTTCGGAGACATCCCACACTGGAGCCATCCACTGCTCAGTGAGTCCAGGGATGGGACAATCTCTGCTTTTTCAGTTGAGCAGAATATCGAGTATTTCGTGTCACTTTAGGGGCTGTGGCATAGTAAAATATGGAATTTCACTCAAGGTGGCCAGAGGTCCATGCCCACATCCCCACGAGAAGTACCCGGAAGGCAAAACCATTTTACATCCTCACAGCATACGCAAAAACCCAAACCGTTGGCTCTCTCCCCTCACTCCCCCACCCCTCCACCGCTGTTCCAGTTCAAGTTCTATAGAGCCTTCAATCATAGAAAATTAAAATCACAGGAATCCGGGGTTGGAAGGCCCCTCACAGCCAGACCCTGTCAAAATGCTGACATCTCCCTTATGGTAGCCCCCGAAAGAGTTCATCTGGCCTCTGTGTGAATTCCTTCAGTGGCGGGGAGCTCACTACCTGGCAAGACAACCCACGTCCCTTCTGATCACCTTTAGTTCTACCGTTGGAACAAGTTCTACTTTCCCCTGTGTCTCTGATCATTAACAAACATCTCAAGCGCCTCCCCCGCAGGAGCTGGGACACAGAGGAAATCAGGCCCTGCCTGGTTGGGGCGTCCTAAAGGGCCAATGTTGAGACAGAAATAATGACCTTGATCCTCAGAGAAAGCCTAGTCACTCTAATGAGCCTGAGGACCCCTTTTACCCCCACCAATTCTGCATGTAATTTCTAAGCCTTCATGGACCCCTAAAGTCCCATGATCCAGTCCAAATCTCTTCTAGTATAGAAGAGAAAACGGCAGCCCAGAGACGGAAGAGACTTCCCAAGGTCAAGGTCACTCAGCATCTAAGAGGCAGAGTCAGGATCTTCTTCTGCCTCGGATCTAACAGATTCCACCCCTGAGGCCCACATCAGGCCCTTCTTCTCAGCCAAGCGGAGACCAGCCCAGAGTCTGTGATCTGAAGTAGAGCCCCCTCCCCCCATCCCTGCCCCCTATCCCCGGGGTGGAGAGGGTATCAGATCAGCCTGGCAGCCCGAACCATTCTGAGCCACAGGAGGCCCGGGTGCGTACCCAGGCCACAGGAGGGGGCGGACAGCTGGGCAGGGTGATGGGTGGTTTTAATATTTAAACACAGTTTGCTGCCGCACAGCCAAAGGCAAAAGCGGCTGTCTCCTTTTTCTTCTCCTTCCTCTCCTTCCTTCCTTCCCTTTTTTTAAATCTTTAATGTCTCCCGCCAGCCGCCGGTGGGGGAGGTATTGTTCAAGTGTCATATTTCAAAGGGTTGCCACAGCTGGAGGGATATTCAGAGCATTTCGAGCCAATCCATTGTGTATAAATATATAGATATATATATATATAGGTTTCATTATCCCCTTCAGGGCTGCCAGAGAATATATTCTTTTAATATGTATAATATATTTGAGCTGCTACATGACTCGCAGAGGGGGAGGGAGGGAGGGTGGCCCACAATTGACATTTCAGAGGCATTTCCAGGGACAGAGAAACAGCTGACTTTGGGAAAGGGGAGGGCTCCGCTCAGCCGAGACTGGCCTGGGGGTCCCGTCGCCGGGAGGGCAAGGGGTCTAAAGCATAATCCCTACCTCGTGCCTGGACCTAGCGCTGATGTTTATTGGGTCCTTTGAGATGGTTCATTGGATCCTTCTGGGTACCCAGAGCTTTCCTTTGTTAACTGGTGCTCCGCGCTAACAAAGGAGGTGGGGGCAATGTTTCCTGGATCTGCTGCAGCCACAGAAGTTCACGGCCATCTGCTAGCTGTGTGACCTTGGGCAAGCTGCTTAAACTCTCTGAACCTCCATGTCTCCATCTGTAAAAGGAAACGGGGGGCCTGCCTTGCGGGGTGAAAGCAGATCATGTATGTGACTATAGAGAAAGTGCCAAGTGGGTGCTCACAATTGGGGATGTGACCCAGATACACAGGGGCGGTGGTGAGGAAGGGTTTCCCTGGAGAAGGGGCACTTGCGCTGAGACTAAGAAAGGGATGGCCCCAGGTGAAGAGGGACAGGGAGAAAGAATGTTCCATGTACCTCCCCATCCTGCCACGGCAAGGGACAATTCGGCCATTTGAGAGCCAGGAGTGGGATGGGTCCAGAATGAACGGGGCCGCCCACAGCTGCCAGACTTGGCTTGGAGTGAGCCCAGGGCCCGAGTGGCCTTTGGGGACTCAGCCTTCTCTGTCTTCACCTCTGCAGGTGCATGGTGCAAGGGCTCTAGCCTCTGCCTCCCGTTTGGCTTGCCAGTTCCTCTTGGTTCCCCAATCACTTCCCAGGAGGCAAAACCATGCTTTCTCGGTAGCGGGGACTATTTAAAAACAAGGTCAAAACAAAAAGGTGGTTTGTTCTTCCCTGGAGTTCCTTGGCATCTCTGACTCTCTGCAGCCTCTGGTCGTTTGTATCTCAGGGGCTCCCTCCTGACTCTCCTGCCACTGCCTCCTCCCTCCCCTGGGTCCGGCCACCTGGGAAAGGAAGACAGAAGTCACCTGAGTCCCAGTGGGAACAGGAGCTCTGAGCCCTGAGGCAGAGGCTCCCATAGATGGGCTCAGACCAGCAAAACTGGCCCCACCTGGGAGCTTTTGCATAGATTTGGGGCCCAGGAATCCTACTTCCCAATGCTCCAGGGTGAAGCAGAGGCCAGGCAGGAGTTTAGGAACCTCAAGTTCAGAACCGCAAGCCACCCCTCCAAAGGCGGGGGACTCCTTTCTGGGACCCTTAAGTTCCTGCCAGCAGTGCTTAAACTCTGCGACCCTCTCAGCCTGCTTTCCACCCACCTTTCCCCTTCCATCCACCTAATTTTTTTAAGGCATCTTCCTGGGTTCTTCCCCGTCCCCTACCTCTCATCTGACAGAAGACCCATCGATGTACTTGAAAATAATCTGGAATCCACCACCTCCTCGGCGGCCAGCCCCGTCTGAGCCACCCGCCTTTCTCCCCTGAATTATTACAACAGCTTCCTCTCTGGTCTCTGACTCCCATTCATGCCCTGCCCCAGCCCATTCTCCACCCAGCAGCCAGAAGGATCTTTTAAAAATATGAATCTGATCATTTTCCTTGCCCTATTTCACCCTTTCCACTTGCCTCGCCTTTGCATGGCTGGCTCCGTCTCATCTTTCAGCTCCTGGTTTAAATTCTGCCTCATTAGAGGCCCTCCCCTGACGGCTCCGGCTAACAGCAGCTCCCTCCTCAGTTATTCCTCGTCTGTGCCCTTTCTTGGTTTCCTTCACAGCATTTATCACAGTTCGTAATTGTTTGTTTGTTTGTTGTTTACTTGTTTGACAGCCTGTCTCCTCCCTCTGGATGGCGAGGTCCCAGGGAGCAGAGCCTCGTTTTTTCTGCTTGCCGTTCTATCCCTGGGACCCAGCGTCAAGCCGGGTGCACAGCGGGGGTGCTCAAGATAAATTTCTGAAACAGGAGGGCGATATTTGATTGACCTGATTCATCATGTTGAGTCAGGCTGTCTGGGTAATGAAAATGCACCCTCTTGGGTCAGATGACCATCCCGTTATCCAGCGAGCAGGGTCCAGGAATGAGTGGTGGTCTCCTGGCCGTGGCCGTGGCTGTGGCTGTGTCTGCACTGTGCAAGGGATGAGGTCCCCAGGACGCTGGCCCAGCCACTTCTTAAGCCTCCAGCCTGAGCGAGGATGAAGCAGAAAGAACGGGAGAGACCGGAAGTGCTGGTTCCCTACATACCCATTTCGCTGATGAGTAAACAGGACTTTGGCCCCTCCCCCGCCCTGGGCAACTTACAGAAGCCCCTACCCCCCCCCCCCCCGCCCGCCCGCCTTGCCCTCCAGACCTCACCCCTGCGCTCTCAGACTTCCCAATACCTAATGAAAGCAAGTCCCTGAGGGGACCGAGAGGTCGAGAGGTCGAGGTCACCCCCTCACCTCGGAGCAAGCTTGAGCAGCCCAGTTAGAAGACAGCACTCCTACCCTATTTCCCAAAGAGCCCCTCTGTTCCTCACACTGAATCTGGGGGGCTGCGTGGTGCACTGGGATTTGGGACTGGTGTTCAGGAGATCTGAGTAGCCTCCCTCCCCTTTTCGGTGCCTCAGTTTCCCTCTCTGAACAACCGGGATCTCGAGGCTCCCGGCGGAGTCTCAGACCCTGCTGAGCGTGGTCTCTGGGGTCGCTGCGTGCCTTCTACCCACAGCAGCAAAGCAATCCCGTCTCCTCTTCTCGGCGGAGCGCCGGCGCCCTCTGCTGGAGAGATGCGGGAGGGCAGCCGCCGGTGCCGTCCGTCCTGGGGGACTGCAGCGCCAGGGGCCTGGAACAGCAGCTGGCGAGAGGGTCAGAGGCACACGGAGGGGACACAAATACCTGCCGGACTCAGACGTTCCAGGTGCACCCCAAAACATGGACACAGTGCCACACGGGCCCTTCAGATGGTCTCAGGAACCCAGACCAGCGAAGCTGGTGGAGAGGTGTGGACAGAGAGCTCGGACATGTGGGCGGGGGTGTCCATCCACGTGTCCTGGAGGCCCCTTGCGATGTGAGGGAAAGGGAGAGGGGGAAAGCCCACATAAACACCCCACGAGCCAAAGGCACCCAGTCACCCAGCGGTGGGAAAAGTGCCACCTGCCAAGGGCAGACGGAGTCCCCGGGGAGGGGAGGTTAGGTCAAGACTCCCTGGCTGCGTCTCAGCATTAAGGGAAAAGCTTCGGGAAATTCTGGGTGCGGGGTTGGAGACGCCTGGCACGACATGTCATGATCTCCTCTCTCCTGCGGCCCTTGTTCCTCCTCAGGGTTCCTAGAGTGTCAGGAGCCTCCGGGAAACACAGCAGCAAGTTGCTGCTGGGAAGGAGGACCCCGAAGGCTGGCTGCTCTCTGGCTTGGAGCCCTTCCATTTGGAAATCAGGCTTGCTGGGTTTTTATTCATTCATTCATTCAGTGGAGACTTGCTCAGCTCCTACCGCCTGCCATATGCTTGCTGGGCCGCCTGCAGATCCACTGGCGGACCAAGTCCCTGCCCTCACAGAGCTTAGTGGGGGAAGATGGACCACAGAGGAAAAGCCCGTGGGAACAATGATGCCAGTTGGCAGTCCAGCAATCCCACTGCTAGGTATACCCAAGAGACATGAAAACAGACGTCCCTATGTCCACACAAAGACATGCACGTGAATGTTGGTAGCAGCCTTAGTCCTGAGAGGTGAAAACTGGAAGAACGAGGACGTCCGTGCCCGGAGCACAGCTCAGCGTTAAAACCAAACGAACCACTGACCCTTGCGGCAGTGTGCGTGAATCTCAGAAACAATGTGCTGAGCAAAAGCAATCAAACAAGAAAGAGTCCATGGTAAATCAGTCCTTGTATGAGACATTCTAGAAAAGGAACAGCTAGGCCACAGTAACCAAAAGCAGAGGGCTGAGCGAAACTTTTGAGGTGATGGAAATGTTGATTTGGTGGTGGGTACCAGGATATAGGTATTTGTCGAAATTCACTTTCAATGGTTGTATTTTGTTGTATGTAAATTATACCTCAGTGAAGTCGATTTCCAAAAAGATATAATGCCAAGAGCTCCAAAGCCAGTCAGATGAAGAGGAAAAGGGGTGGATTTAGGGTAATGTGGTTAGAGATGCCTCTCTGTGGGGATGATAGTGGAGCCGAGACTTGAAGGACGAGAAGCTGGAGCTGGGGATGTGGGGAAACATCCCAGGCGGCAGCACTCGCAAATGCAAAGGCCCTGAGGCCACCTCCCTCCACGCCCCAAATAATTGAAACAAAGTCTATGCGGGCAAGTACCCCAGGGCTGCTAATTGCTGACCTCATCAAAACAATTTAAAAGAGGACTTGCTCCTCCCTTACCCCAATCCTGGTTTTCTGGTCATGCCCACATAGACTGCCCTGAGGGGTAGACCTACTCGAGCTCTGGGTTTCAGTTGGACAAATAAAAGCCACAGCTCCAGGCGAGGTTGAGGAAGTAGGGTAACTCGGGCACTTCTTGCTTTCCTGACCCTCTGCATGAAAGCAGACCCCGAGGCAAGATTCGGGTGCAGCTGGTTTCTTTGGGAGGTGGCCTCAGGAAGCACACTTCGAGAGTGCGGGAGCAGGGCAGGGGAGGGAAGGAAGCCAACACAGGGTTGCGGATGGGGGGTTCATGCCGTGGGCAGCGGGGGCTCAGTCCAGCCGGGGGCCCTCTGGGACAATGATTGAGGGCATGAGTTCCTTGGCCCATCTGGCTGCCCTGTGTGGGTTGAGCGACCCTGGCCAAAGAATGTTCCAGGGCAGACGTGCCCAGAAAGATGACGTTGCTACCACCTGCGGGGCCCCCTCCAGGAGGGGCTGAGCACGGAGGATGGGCAAGCAGGGCCCCAACCACCTCTGCCATAGGATCTGACTAGGGACTTGGGGAAGGAACCTTTCTTCTGTAGAGAGTTTTGCAAATTTTGTTTCATTGCAGTAAAAAAGAATCTGGATCTTTTAGAAGGAGGTGCAGCCTGGTCCCTTCAAGCTCAAACCAGAGCTTTTCCCAACTCCTGACCCTTCTACCGCGTATCCACTCAGACCCCGAGGCCTGTGGATCCTTCGGGCCCCAGTCTCCTGCGCTCCCGCCTCCCACCCCACGGGCGATCCAGATGGCTCATCAGAGTGAGACTTCATGGTGCCGGCCTCGCCAGGCCCCTCCCTTGCTCCGTCCTCGCTGTGGCCTCCGCTGTCCTCGGCGGCATTTGCCAAACTTCTGCCCCGGATCTACCTGTATTTCTTATTTACTTAATATTTTTCTTTGAGTTGAACTCCCATGATTTTGAGTTTGATTTACCTATTTTTATCTGCAAAGGAAACTGAAAATCATATACTATTTCAAAATCCTTGTGAAATCATGAGCTCGATGTCCACCTTCAGCTCAGCCCAGGCAGCCCCCAGCCCCTCCAGGGACACTGATGTCACACCAAAGGAAATGCCACCAGTCAGAACCAATCCAACCTCCTCAGCTGGGTGTTAGAAATCTTCCATAGCTAGGGCTCCCCCTGCATCTCCAGACTCACATCCTAGCCCCCTAAAGACACACATACACACACACACACACACACACACGCACACACGCACACGCATGCATGCCAACACAGCAGCGCTTACCTGCTTCCAAATTTTAGCTATGCTGTTCCCTCTGCCTGACATTTTCTTCCCGTATCCTTATATCCCCTATACGCTCTTATTCATCCTTCAAAAGCCAACTCAAATGGTGCTTGCCATCTAGATTTTATCCCCTCTCTGAGCTCCCAGAATTAATTTCTCCCTTCTCTGGCTTCGCACCCCCCTCTGCTCACCTACCTGTCATAGTAAGGCCCATCTGATGACATAGATGCCTCCAGACACCTCCCTCCCTACTTGGCTGGGAGTGCTTGCTCCGAGGGCCAGAGCCTAGGGTGGTGCTTCTTCATCAAGCCTTTGACAAACATTTACGGAGTCTCTTCTAAATGCCAGGCACAGTGAAAGGTAGGGCACATAAAGCCATAAGCAAGGCAGACCCAACCTCTCTCTCCTCAATCCTATAGCCTGCTGGGAAAGACAGACCCTACAGACATAAACAAACAAATGAGTATATAATTTCCAAATTGTGGTAAGTGCTACTGAGAAGGCATCCTGGGTGCTTCAAGAGAGAACAGCAGGGAACCCATCTGGATGGGGCAAGAAGAGAAGGCCTCGGCGAGGAGGCGACATTTGAACTGAGTCCTGAAGAATGGGAAGGAGCCAGCCGGAAGAAAGGCTGGGACAGTGCTGGGAGCAAAGGAAACAGTCCGAGCTGTGGCTCTGAAGTGGGAAAGTGCGGTGTTCTTCGAAGAAAACGGAGGCGACCGTGGCCGCGGCAGTGTGGTTGGGGGAGGACGGGGTGTGGTGGGGGGCGCAGGGGGGGAGTTCGCAGGGTTGGCGGTGGTGGATACAGTGCAGGGGTGTAGTCAAGGCTGACGGTGCCAGCCATCGGCCCCTCAGCCCCTCAGGGCTTCCTGTGTCTCTGTGCCTGCGGGAGTCACCTGTCTGTGGCCCCAAGCTTGGCTGGATGCAGGGGACAAGCCAGGAGAGTGAAAGCCCAGGGGTGCCCCTCGCTCCCTGAGAGTCAGAATGTTAGAGGCTACATTCCGTCTTCCACTGGGCTGGGACCAGCTACAGAAGGCCTCTGCCTCAGGCTTGTGCAAGCCAGAGTCAGCTCCTGAGAGGGAGGGCCTGCCTAACTGTTTGCATCGCCACCTTATGGAGCGGTAACTCACATACCATAAAGTTCACCCCCATCAAGTGTACAATTCAGTGGTTTTTAATATAGTCACAAAATTGTGCAACCATCGCCATCACGTCTTCTCTAACTCCCGAACGTTTTCATCACCCCCCAAAGAAACCCTGTACCCCTTCGTCATTCCTTATCTCACCTCCCCCACCCACCCCC
>JAPYYM010001682.1:0-13177 GCA_028534135.1 Potos flavus
TCTAACCCCCACGGAGGGGGCACCAAGGTCACTCAACTATTTGCCAAGAGTTCCTGGAGGTTTAGAACCAAGCCCCAAGATTTAGATCCCACTCTACTGAACAGCCATCAACTGCCACAGCCCTGACCAAAAAGGACTAAGTCTTAGGCTGGAAAGCAAACAGGGAAGGCCAAGGTCATGGGGACGGGGGTGCTGAATTCATCCACCAACAGACGCTAGGGCAGATTTCCAAGGGAGCCAGAATCTGATGAATCTCATTAGTCTGGTCAACGGCCGGGAGATAAGGAGCCATCTAGAAATGAAGTTGTCTTAGGGGAAAAGGAGAGAAAAAGACCAGGACCTCCAAGGGTGCCTCCTAAATCTTCAATAAGCATTTACCGAACATTCATGACCAGACACCAGTGCAGGTCCTAACCGTGCAGAGTTGAACGCTAGGGCTCCCCGTTCACGCTGGGAAGGCACGAGGGTATGCTATAGATCTCCTTGCCAGGTGCAGAGAAAGAGGGGTGCCCAGATCTGCCAGGGAGCAGGGGAGCAGAGCAGGGCCCGTGATCCTTTCACCAGCTTTACCAAAGGGAAGCATCTCATGCCAGATCCCCGACATGACCTCTGTTTCGTGCCACTAGCCTTTACGAGGCTTATTTTTACCTGTGAGTCTCCGAATAACCCCCTACGTATGCTTTCGCATACAACGTGTTACTCTGTGAACTGTTCCCCAACTTCTCCAAGCAGAAATGAGCCCTTACTCTGTGGTGCAGCTTTAGCACTACTGAGGCAATGCTAAAAATACCTTACAATGGAACAAGTAGGTAACGACAAACTGGAATGGACACAGTCATAGGCACGCAGTGCCACGTCAGCCACGGAGATTCCTCGGAGACCATCCCCCCCACTGCGTTGAATTAATATCTACGTGCGCATCTCTCTATCGAGAATAAGCTTTCCTAGGTCACTGGTGAATTCTAGAACATCAGCTCTAAGTGAGGAAGGCCTCACCCTGCCCCAACTACCCACACTAGAACCCTGAACATCTCCCTGACCCCAACCCCCCCCCAAGCCCCACATGCCGGTCACAGTGCCACAAGCTTGCCTCCAGCCCAAGTGATCTCCATCCCCTACCAGCATGCCGCCATAGTCTCCCGGCGTGGCCTCCCTGCGCCCCCCACCCCACGTCCTCCTCTGCGGCCAGCGGGACCTTTCTAAAGAGCAAATCGATCATGACACTTCCTCGCTTTGAAAAGCCACTGAATGGCTCCCCCATGTTCTTCCGATAAAGTAAGAATTCAAGGCGTTAAGGAAAGGTTCCAGGAAAGAGGAGGCATTTGCAGTGGAGGTTGATAGAGAGATGAAACACAGGGCCCTTCAGGCCCAAAGAAAAGAGGGCAGGAAGGCTCAGCCCAGGGCACTGAAGGGGACACAATAAAAACCTCCCAGCTCTGGCTGTTAGGGACTGCAAACCTACTGTGCCGCTCTTTCCCCTGCTCTGCCACTGGGGCAGACGTGACAAATCATGGCACTCTGTCTGTCCCCTGAGCCCACGCTCAATGTCGGACTCCCTCTCAGGACTGGACTCCAAAACCCCACCGCCAGCCCTGAGAAGAGCAGGAAACCAATTCACCACCTTCGGGCGAGAGCAATCCCAGGAGAGGGGCAATGGGAGGAGAGAAGCCTAGAGAAACAGCCAGGAGCTGGGTCCCAGCCAGACGCGGACGGCACCAGCCAGAGCGCGCGCCCATTCCAGCTGTGTCCGAACAACGGCTCTGGGCGCCAGCACCAAGCTCCCGGGGAACGCTTCGGGGCTCCAGAATGTACCTGTCGCTCTGTCTGGTCTGGAAATCACTTTCGCTTGCCTCTGTAGAGCTGGGTTCTCGAAGGCAAGCCCTCCGGAAAAGTCACCGCAACTGTGACATCTTGCTCTGATAAACAGACTTCCGGAGTCAGAGAATCAGCCGCATTAGTTCCAAAGTGCTTGCTCTGAGAGCCCACGGGCTAGCGGGACATGGACTTGACAAATGACAGGGCGTGCAGCGGACACTATCCACCGGTGACACACAGGTGGTCCTGCCAGCCACGGGCTCGCGGGGGTTTAGGGGCCGGACCAGGGGTCCCCGGTGAAGGCGAACACAGAGAACACTCTGAGCTTCCGAGCAACTCCGCTACGCATGCACGGGGCACGGGGCCTGTGCTCCAGGGAAGTGACCACATCATCGAACTCACAAGCATGAGGAGCAACCAAGGCCAAGAGACGTCATATCCTGTTGGCTCCGAATTCACAATCTTCCTTAAGCCCATCCGATGTGCTTTATTCAACGGGCGCTGTGCCATCCCAACCGCCGTGTCGTCTTGTCCCCTTTGAACCGGTGGTTCTTGACGGGGGACAGTTCTGCCCCACGGCCCCCGTCTCCTCCCGCCCAGGACTCCGGGGTTGTGGCAGCTCGTGAGTCAAGACCAGGAACGCGGCATCCCAAAGGTGCCCCTCACCACACAGAATCACCCGGCCCGAGGCGTCTCTAGGGCCGAGGCCGAGAAATGCAGAAAGTCTGAGAAAACCGACCTCCGTCTTTGTCTTCTCACGCCCCCCGTTCCTTCCCCCCTCACAGCACAGTGAGATTCTGGAGTGCTCCCGATGGCTTCTCGGTGCCCTGATTATTAAACCTAAGACTCGGGCCAGGGTTTCCATGACCCACCCCGCCCACCTATGCAACCTCACGTCGGACATGACCGTCCTTCCCGCACTGGGGACTCCCTGCACCGTGACCTGCCGACCCGGACCCCTCTGGCCGCCTTTCACCTGCTGTTACGGGTCCAACTGCGTGCCCCGCCCCCACTCAAAATGCTGAAGTCCTGTCCCCTAGCAGCTCAGGATGCGACTCTACCTGGGGACAGGGTCTTTAAAGAGGTGATTAAGGTAAAATGAGGTCATGAGGACAGGCCCTGATCCATTATGACTGCTGTTCTTAGAAGAGGGGAGACGCAGACACGCACAGTGATACCACAGGAGGATGCAGGGAGAAGATGGCCATCTCCAAGCCAAGGAGAGAGGCCCCAGAAGAAACCAGCCCGACCCCAAACCTGAGCTCAGACCTGCACAGAAACACATGTCTGGCGTTGGAGCCAGCCCCTCTGTGGTGCTCTACCGTGGCAGCCGAAGCAAACTCGGGCATCTGGCTGATCTTCTGGCTCGTCCTTCAGCCCTCAGCTCTCCATCACTTACAGCCGAGACCTTGTCATCGACACCCAGTCTAACGCGAGTCCCCCCGATTTTTCAGTCTGACAGTGTCCCGTGTTGTCCTTTAGCCCATCTGTGCTTACTGCTGCATCTATACTCCCTCCCCACCCGGCCGCATGCTCCAGAAGGCAGAGGGGCCCCCTTTCATTCAGCGCAACCTCGGCCCCACTAAGTCCCCAGCAGATGTCTGCGGGCGCCCTAAGAAGAAAACTGAGCGCTCGGTTATGATTCATTCCCACCCCTCACACTCTTCCTCGTAAAGTTCCATCCATTCCCTGCCTCACCCCAAGAAAAAGAGTGGGCTCTGGACACACGTAGTTAAAAATAAGGGACATGGGGGTGTCTCAATGTGTGCACGTAAATTACTACCCCGTCTGCTTTAAGAGAGGTAAGAAATCTTTTAGGCCCGACAGCAGGACTTTCTAGTGGCTGAAATATTTATCCCATCTCAGTGTCGTGGGACACATTTAGCATCCAAAAAAGACAAGCATTAGCACGCAGTTGGCTGGCTGGGGGTTTCTCCTTCTCCCTTTTCTTTTTTTCATTAAGCTGAAAAATGAAAGAGTTGCCCATTTTCGCTGCAGCACATCACTTCCTTAAAATAACTACACCATCTGCACCAAGAACGAAAAAAAAATTCCAAGTCCTCCCCCAGGGGGCAAAGGCAAACAGCCTGCTGCAAGCAGCTTCTTCCAAAACTTCTGGCACCCACAAATTTATATTTGATGAGCGGGCCAAGACTCGAGCAACTGCAGAATCTCAAGACAGCTGCTGCCTCCACCCAAACTCCCCTTCTGGAGTGTGCGCTGTTAGTGATGGCGACTTTTCCAGCTGAGAAATGGGAAATCTATTCTACCTGCCGGAGGCCTCCACATCCACATGCTCCGCCCTCCCTCCGCCGATCCCCACCCTCCCGCCCCCCACCCCCGGGACGCTCCTGGTCATGATGCACAGCAGAACTGACATCTGCAAGCTATCAACGGGCCCTGCCTGCCGATTTCTGTCCAGTTGCCTTCGTTTTTATCCTATGTTTCCTAGCAATCCGGTCTGCGGGCTCGAGGAACAACAAAGCAAGACACAAACATATGTACAGGCCATCTTGCATGCTGTTTGTCGGCTTTCCAACATGGCTTCCCTGAAACCTCCCGGAGAATTAACACACCTCTTCCCATTGCCCGGTGCCAACAGCCCTAATGCTATGGGGCCGCTGGAAGCCAGCCTCTGTCTTCCCGTTGACTCTCTTCTTCGATACGCACAGACCATCCATATCCTGGCAACACACAAAGCACCAAGGGAGCTGGTCTGCTGTGATTTGTTTGTAAACATGCCTGGAAAATCCCCGCAGGTCCCCCGGACTCCACGTTGCTCCACGCAGTGGCATCAAGTGTCAGAGGGAACCAGAGACATCTGTCCCAAGCACAGCCCGGAGCCGTTCAGCTCTCAACAAACTGCTTCCCGAGATGCTGTGCTACGGGCTATCATCAGAAGGGAGCCGTCTGAGCCCGGAGTGAGGCTATGCCCCTGGCTCCAAGCACCTACACACAGCCAGGTCTCTCGCTCTAAGTCTGCACGCAGCTCTGCTCCGGGAGAACAGTCCCGTACCTCCAAACTCTGTCTGCCCATCTGCTCAAGGAAGGTACAGCCCAGGGAAATTGGTGAGAAGGTATAAAATGCCTCAGGGGTTGAACCCGGGACAGCTAAACCTTGCCATGCACAGATTTCACATTTGCACGGATTCCATATTTACTGGTACAATGTATCCTCTTTACACTGACACTGAAGGAAGATCAGGTGGAATTTTGCTGCAGGAACAACCGATGGATGGAGCGAGTCACCTGAGCAGTGAGTGAGCCTAGCTGTCCGCCCAGCGTCCGCGCTTCACAGGTTTCTTGTTTGCTCTTCGTGGGAAATGCGGAACAGCAACCCCTACAAGACGATAAATGCTTTGTTTCCTTCCTAAAATGAATTAGCAAAGAAAGGCAATGGCCGGTATTGATGGGGCAAGCAAAGAGAGAATGAAGAGGTCTAGGAAAAGGACGGCTCTTTGCCAGGAAATAAGCTTTCTAAATTATTTTTGTCCCGTATTTATAGCCTCATTAAGGGTCTGAAGCTGTTACTTACGTTTTTTAGTTATGCTTCATTGCATTTCATGAGGAAAATTATGTAGGAATGGCGTTCATGTCGCGGGGATCTGCAGAGCCTTCCGTCTGCAGCGCCCGCAAGGTCCACGGTCCACAGCTCGGGGGGCGGGGGTACCAGATGGCAAGGCTGGAGGGCGGGGGTCCTCGAGCTGCTGACCCTCAGAGGTGGGCACGGAGCCCCAACACACGCTGCTCCCTGTCGCTCCTTTTGCCCCCCTTAACAGCCCTTAAGAAATCGATTATTGACTTTTCCCTGGGGAAGGAAGATCGAACACCTTCTACTGCAGCTCTCGACACGTGGCAGGAGTCTGATACCAGTTCCTCTTACTCCTTTACAAGAGCCCTATGAAACATGCAGCCCGTTTTGCAGATAAGGAAACTGAGACTGAAGAAGTAACCTGCCCAAAGTCACACAGCTAGCGGCTAGCACGGAGGTCTGTAAACTTTTCAGGCCAGGCCATAAAAATTCTAGGCTGTGCAGGACAAGAGGTCAAATTAAAGACGTACAGGTACTTATATAAAAGGAGAGGAAAAAAACTATCCCACGGAATTTTTATTGGTGAAGTTCAGAATGCTCTAATAATTGAGAACAATTTTCTACAATATAAAGCTACTAATGAGAAGACTAGAATTTGCAGGGAAGGGAGAGAGGGGCAGGTAACACTGCACTTGATTAAAGTTCAAATTTAGTGTTCCCCATCATCAAACTCTACTGAAAACATTGAATTTTTTTCACTGTTAAAAATGTTAAGACCATTCTTAGCTCGGGGACTAGAGTAGACGGGTTCTGACCCACGGGCCACAGTGTGCACACTCCCGAGCCCAAAGACAAGAGGTCTACTCAAAATAAGAAAAGGATCACAAGGGCCCCATGCAAAGACACTTGCTCGCGACCCCGTATGCCCACCACACTCTGAAATGACCCCTGTGCATGAAGGCAGCGACCTTGGCTCGCCTGCTCCCCCTGGGGGGTTCAGCAGCTAGCCAGATGCCCGGCACCCAGCAGATGCTCCATGAACACCTGCTGAACTGAAACAGGCATGATGCACTGGCTCCTTGCAATTCTGACACTCTCAAGTTCTGCAACTTGATCTAACCCTACCTGAACCCATTTATATTTCCAAAACACAATGGGTAAATGAGATTGAGTCTACAGAACACTTCTGAGCACGTAAGAGGAAAGAGACAGAAGAACCACCAGATGAATTCTTAGGCACACCAGTGTCCTCACCAAGGGCTGGCTCCAAGTCAGGCCCAGGGTGTCGGGCCTGGGGGAGAAAGCCTTTTGTCTTTTTAGCTTTGCAACCAGCAGCAGCAGGAAGTGCAAATTAGCCAGTGAAGCTACACTGAAGGACGAGACAGGGGACAGCTTTATGACCAATTTTATCAGGCTTGCAGATAAGCCAGGCTTAAGAGAGGGCCAATCAACCCTGCAACCCTGCACTTAAGGACCTCTCAAAAACAGCCACGGGGTCAAGAAGAAGGATTTTGCTCTGACCCCAGGTTCAGCTCAGCCCTGTGTGCCCGGGGATGGCTATCATAATCCTTACAGTCACTGGGGACCATTCTACAGCCTACATTGTGCTCGGCACAGAGACACCCAGGCAGGGTAAATGTGGAAAATGAAAATACCAAACGAAACCAAGGAATCGGGCCAGAAAAGCAAAATGAGCTTCATTTAAGCTGAAAATCTTATCTTTACAAGCTCAGGGTAAGGAAGGATTTCTGAAATAAGACTCGAACACAGCATAGACCATAAAGACTGATAAATACGACCCCACTAAGGTCTAAAACTCCTGGTCAACAAAAGATACCACAAACATAAAAGGTAAGCCACTAACTTAAAGACTGCACCTGCCGCATTTATGACCCACAAAGATCACTACCTAGGATTTTCCAAGACTCTGTCAGGCAATACAAGCCACCCAATAGGAAACTGGACAGAACGTATGCACAGGTACTTTCACTGATGAGAAAGCTCAAAACGCCACTTAATATATACTCGAGCTCACTTGTAATCAAAAAATAATTAACGGAACCAGAAAGTTCTTTCACACCCATCAGACTTGCAAAATTTAAAGTCTGACATTTTCAAGTGGTGGGATGATGGGAAGCATGGGAACCCACGCTGCACGTGGCAGAGTAACTAAGAAGAACTACCCAGAAACTTCTCGTGAGGCAGAAGACGCTCCTACCCTTTGCCTCCACCAGTCCTCTTCCGGCACATACCCCAGGCCTGAGGAGAAATGTACGAGAGACAGCAGCAAGAGAACCTTCACCGTGGATACCGGGAGGATAATAAAATTGCAAGATAAACGGAATGTTCATCGAAAGAGAATGGATGAAAAAATGAGGACACATTTGTACAATGGACTACCACCCAGGGCTTTGATGTAGCAAACTTGGGTGGCATGAGTCCACATGGATAAAGCTAAGAAACCTAATGCTCAGAGAAAAAAAAAAAAGTTGCAGAATATCGCTAACATCACACTGGAAAACTATAAGACTTCAATGGATAAACACAGATGCAGAAGTATTTTTTAGGCGCGTGTGGGTGGCGCAGTTGGTTGAGCATCTGACTTTTGATTTTGGCCCAGATCACGATCTCAGGGTCATGAGATCGAGCCCTGTGTCGGGAATCCACGCTCAGTGGGGAGTCTGCTTGAGATTCTCTCTCTCTCCCTCTGCCCCTCCCCCCCCACGTGCACGGGCATGCTCTCTTTCTCTCTCTTAAAAAAAAAAAGGTATTTTTGTAAATGTACAGGAAAGAAAAAGAGCAAGTTCAGGAGAGTGGTTAGCCTCTGGCGAATGGGATCAGAGGGGACACGATGAACTTCAAATGTAAGATTTCTTTCCTTCAAACAATCTGAAGCTGGCATGCCAGAGTATTAGAATTCAGTGGAGCTGGGTGGAAGGCACAGGCTTTGTGTTATTCTTGGTACTTTTCCCCATCCTTCAAAAAATGTTTCATTAATAAAATTTATTACCAAGAACAAAAAATATGCTAATATTTGAGGAAAATCTCTGAAAGACATATGGAACCATTTACCACTGATATCCTCGCTTCAAAAGCCCCATCCACTATAAAAGGATGAGAGATAAAAGGGGGCAAGTGTTCACAGTAGGGAAAAAAGAGCAAATGCAAGGACATCCATCTGGGAAATTCAGTCTATTATGAGCGCTTTTCATTTTCTGAAAGGCAGCAACAGTTGTAGAGAAGCAGCAAATTGCAGAAGAGAAAAATAAACACGTCTCATAAGATAGATTCACCCACCCAACTCATTAAGCCAGGACATTCCAAAAATAAAAATAGCAAGGCCCAGCCAGAAGGTCAGATATTTTTTAAATACTAACTCCCTGAGAGGTCGGGGTGGGAAGAGCCACAGTAAAGGCTGTCTTTCTCAGAATAGCCCGTGACATCTGCCCCCTCACCCCTCCACAAGGGGCTGCAGGAGGCCAAGTAAAGAGGGGCCCAGCTCTGATCTGGCACGCCCGACCACAACTGCCAGATGCCTGCCTCTCTAGAGCTGTGTGACTTCAGACAACTGAGCTACCCTCTCTGAGCTAAAGTTCCCTGATTGCAAAACCGGGCTAAGCCCACCTCCTGGGCAGGGTTGCTGAGAGATAGAGATAAAATATCTATACATATAATAGATAAAGGAATAACGTAAATATGATAAGAGTAGTTGGCAGATACTTGGGGTTCAATAAATTGGACTGGTATTGGTCACTCTTTCCTTCCCTCCATGCATTCTCCCTGACTCTCCTCAGATTGCTGGTACTGTCAGTGATACCAGAGGCCAGGTCCCTTTTCTCCACCTGCCTCCCTGGAAAGGGCACAGCCTGGGCGAGTCGGGCTGGCTGCCTAAGAGCACATGTCACTTAGGCACAAAGAAAGCAGACGTGGGGGGACAGACCCTGGGTTCGAAGAACATAGTAAAGGAGCTCACGACGTGACCTGTGTCTCTTCTAACACACGGCAGTCTCAGTCTGATAATTCCTAAGAAATAAGGAGCACTTCTTGGATCATCCCTAGGGATCTCAGAGAGCAGCCAAACTACAAACATGACTCAACCCTTCAGAACGTGGCTATGACGCAGGTCAAAAGAGAAACGTGGGCTTCACCACCGGGATCTGAAGGAGGTGCTCCACGTCCCCGGGCCTCAGTTCTCCCACGTGTAAAATCAGGCAGGAACAAATGACATCCAAGTTCCTTTTTAACTCTCCACTTGCTATTCCTGCTTCTGCGGACACAGACCCCGTCCCCATGGCAGGCAAACACTCGCCATCTGCCTGTCCTAGATACATTCTTCGGCATTTAAAAATAATACCTGGGATTTACATAGAGCTTCTCCGCTACAGAACTGGACGCATCCCTGCGAGGCAGGTACTCAAGGCAGTTCCTTCTTTTCCAATACCGAAGGCCTTCAGACCCAGAGGTCAACCATAAGGGAGCTGGCCGGCGAATCCAGGTTCCCAGACCCCGGTGACACTGCCTGCCTCTGCTCGGACACAGCCGGAACCACCCTCCCCTGAAGTAACCTCCAGGGCACCCGGCATTGGACGTGCCTCCCACTCCCCAGGGACTCAAGGGCCTCTCCGGTTCACTGCGATTATCCACAGTCTTCCATCACGCCCCAGCCAATGAACGGTGGTTTGGCTTATCACTTCCGATCAAGGGAGGAACTCTGCCAGGGAAATCGCAAGTGCCAGCCTGTTACCACCAAGCAAGGGTGGAATACAGATTAACTGGTGCGTCTTCTTAAATTTTCTTAAGTAGCTTAATCCATTAAACCAGTCCATCCAGCTTCTAGAATCTGCTCGCGCGGGCGCCCTCCCCCCGCTCGGAGCACGAGGACAGGCCCTCCATCATGAGGAGTTAGCTGACATCCTGAGCCAATGACGTTTGCACATCTAGCAAGTGCCAGAGTTAAGCGGCGTTTGCTGCTGGTGTCCCCGCTTCGGCATGCGCGTCCGAATGAGCGTGGCTTTCTGAGTGAGCAATTTACCTTCACGAGAGACGTGTCGGATTTGGGGACTCAAAGGGCTGACACCGTGAAGACGAACCTGTTTGGGCTTTCCAGACTGCAGAGGGTAGCTCGACCGTCCAGAAGACAAATCGAATTAAAGATTAAAGAGGGATTATAGAGCTTGTCTCACTCAGGTCAGCCCAGGAGCCTGCAAACTGAATTCGAATTCCACCCCTCCCCAGCTCAGGGAATGGCTGAACCTTCTGGGCCTCAGTCTCCTCATCTATAAAATGGAGACGGACCAAATGCAACCTTGCCAAGCTCCCTGGGCACCCCCAGGGCTGTTCTGTCCATCTGGTGCCAGAGTCCCACCGGGGCAGAGCTGAAAACATCCAGGGTCTTGCTGTGCTCCCCTCACACCAGAGAAACCTAAAATAATTAAAACGTCAGCGGAAGCTTCTGGGATTTTCATACATTTTAGAAGATAGCATGCACATAAAGGCTATAAGATGAGCCAGAGTTCACTAGTTAAGGGTATTATTACCCGCTATTAAAGAATTACCACTATAGAAAGGCTAGATGTAACGTAGGCACGTAACACGCCATTTGACACGAGACCTACCATTCCAGTGAAGTCACACGATAATAATTAAAGGGCGATCTCCAGTTGAAGGGACCCACCTCGAACTGTACGCAACAGAATCCCATCAGGCGGGAGGAGAGATCAGAGGGAAGCTGCTCGTTCAGAAATGATGTTCAGTAAGCCATGTGTGCCCCACAGCGAGGCCCCGCCTGGGGCTACTCCAGCGCTCTGTGAACACGGGCAGCTCAGCACCGAGACACTGGGGCGAAGTCCAAGGCCTCATGACCCCAAGACCACCATTAAACTTTCCAAAGGTATGAACCCTACAGTCTGCACCATCCTCAATCCCCCGACCCCCAGCTAGTTCCCACCCCCTTTACTTCCTTGAATCTGTCCTCACGAAGTCACCGATGGTCTCCTAATTGCTCAACCCACAGGCTACTGTTCAATTTATACCTTATTCCCGATGCCGCTGTGATGCACCAGCTGGATCGCTCGCTCCTCCTGAAACTCATTCCCTTGGCCTCCCCCACACACCTGGCTCTCTGACCACCCTTCCCCCCGCCCCCCCCAGTCACCCTGGAAAACTCCTCTCCCTCCACACATCCCTCAAGGGTCTTCGGAGTTCTGCCTCCCGTCTACTTGAAAGATAGACACGTGCTCCCCGGATAAAGCTGTCTCATCTGCCATTAGGTTCAGCCTCCAGCCCAGCGCTCTCCCCTGTAACTCCGTCCTCCCCCCACAGCTGCACACTTCCATCACCTACTGCTTAAGATCCTTCCATCCCTAGCACAACCCACTCTTCTTGCATCACTGGCACTTCTATTGGGAGAACCACCAACCACCCTTCTCCCTCACCACCCCCATCAATCAACCAGTGTCAACTATTTCCCGCACCCATCCTTCCTCACCATCTCTACCACTCCCAACCCCCCAGTTCAAATCCTATTCTCTTGCCTGTTTTGCATTAATGGCTTCCTCACTGGCTTTCCTGGCTCTGGTCTTGACTCCTGAAAGGCATCTTTCACCAACGGTAGAGCAAAGCTGACCATGTCACTCACTATTTCCAATCTTCTCTTGGTTCCCATCCCATTAAGGGCAAGGCCCAAGGCCCAAGGCAAGGGGTCAACAGAGGAGGCTCGTGCGTCCTGGCCAGTCTATCGTACAGTTCTGCCCTCGCCCTCCAGGTGACTTTACAAGTTCCCATCAGACCTCCCAACACAACCTACGCAAACCTCTCTCTTCACTTATCACAGTGCTCCATTGTCTGTGCGCCCATCTCCCCCACCATGAGCAACTTCTACACCAGAGGAGGGAATGTGTCCTAATGTAGCCCAGAGCCAAAGACAGAATGTTTGTTGGGACGGATAGACGGAGGAAGGGAGGGAAGAGAAAAGGAGGAATAAATAATGTGGGTGGATGGAAATGCGGATGGTTGCTTCTTTGTGCTAAAATATTATGAAAATCATTTTCACCAAGCATTTCATGGATTATTCCTACAAGTCAGGATTATTCCTCAACCCTGTGGACAGTCCACATTTGTATGCAGCTTAAGATTTATGGAACAAAAACATATTTCTTCATGCTCAGATAATAATTTGATCTAAAGTCACTTATTTGAAAAATGAGAGTAGGGGGAGGAACCAAAAATATTTTTTATTCCTATTATTGTTCTCTTTCCAAAAGGTCCATGGACCCTGGGATTTTCTACAAAGCAATCTTCAGGCCTGGCTTGGCTTCAGTTTAAGCCGATCATTCTCCACGGATGAATATAAAATATTCAAAGGTAGCCCAAACACTTTCGACCATAACCTGAGAAGGTAAGAGCCTGCCCCCAGAACTCTTGGCCAAGAGAACTTTGTGTGTGATACGGGCTGTCATCAAGATCTCACACAGCTTCCCGTGTGACAAACCCAACGTTCTGGGATGACCCATTCTCTCAGAGCCAGCTCACGAGAAATCATGGACACCTGTTAAGGGCAGGGGACAAGAACCAGGTTCAGGTGCATCTAGTAGCTGAAAACACCCGTAAGAGTCAGCCCCCCCCCCCCCTTCCTGCTCCATACTGGGCTGGAGGCGGCCTGAATCAAGCCTTCAGGGCTCCTTCCACATGGAGGCTGACGTCCCCTCTCCCCAGGGTAAATCCCAAGCCATCAGCACCCTACGCTTGGCCTTTTGTTTGTTTCTTTCCGTATCCAGGGAGTAGTGACAGCTGCACCAAAGACCATGGCATTTTGGGCTGGGACTCTGCTCC
>JAPYYM010001683.1:0-13176 GCA_028534135.1 Potos flavus
TTTTCTCGAACATTAAAGAGCAATTTCTCCCCCCTTTATATTTGTACAGCATTTGAGGATTATTTTTTTTCTGAAGCTGAGTCTCAGGATAGATGCGTCATAGTTGGGAAGGTATCTTAACTTTTGTTTTACTGGTGATGGAAGCACGTATCTCCCTTACTCTTGAAGCGTAACTGTCGTGAAGGAAGGAAGCCAATGTCACGGAGAGTTTGCAACAAAACCACGCCACCGAGTTCTCGGCAACGTGTTCAGTGTGACAGGATGGGCCGAGTGACTCATGGTGTCACAAGTTCCAGGAGATGTCTTGGGTCCTAAGTATGCTTCTTTACTGGGACCCCCTTGGGTTTCCCACAGGGATCTCAGCGAAGAACAGCAGGTGCAAAATTCCTTTGCTGAGTGAGTGGAGAGCCACGGCACGAAGACGACCCAAGATAACACACAAACCCAGAAATAAGTTATGTTGAACTTCGTAAAGCCAGACATCGTGTTAGGATGCCTGAGCCGACATGACTGTAGGGTCAGGTGGAGATTAGATCATTATCTGGGGTTTGATTGCACATGAGGCAGGACAGACGCAGGGCTGATCTTGAGGGTGAGAGTGGAGAACATTTGAAGTAACAGCTAAACCCCTTCCCTAGTGCTCAGGGAAGGGATGGCTCAGCAGAAAGAAAGGAAAAGTAAAGATTCAGGCATTGGCCTTGGGGCGTGGGGGTTATAGAAGGAGCTGGGGTATAGACAGTAGACCCAGGAGAACTCCACGTGAGAAAGAACGTGCCTTTTGCTCTCTGCCCTTGGCCCCCAGACTAGAAAAGAGTCCCCACACTTGGCGGATACCAGGAATAGAGGGGTGGTTTCTATGCCCTGATCTTGGCAGAAAACCCCCAGGGAAGTTGGGGCATCCCGAAGGACAGAAGACTGGTTGGGGAAAGTGACAAGATTCCAGAGGAAATTTCTAACCGTCGCAGTGAACCTAGACAGAAAAGCCTTGGACAAGAGGGGCAAGAGAGGTAGTATTGCTAAGCTATGGGTCTGTTCATCCCAGATATTTGGCCATTGGACGCAAGGCAGTCCAAGATGGCTTCCAGCCTGACAGGATGTAGGGGGTGTCATCTTCTTGGTGCCATGATGGGACTCGGGTGGAAGGGAGTGAGCCCGCAGCTGGTCAGGGATCACTATGGACAGAGTGGGGAAGATGAAGAGGCAGGGAGGGACGTAGTGTGGCTTCGAGGAACTGAAAGCCATTTGGGGATTAAAAATATTATAGGGTAATAAAAACTATGTACACCCCTACTAGAGACTAGTGTGACTTGGTTGTATTATGAAATATCAGTTTAATAGATATTATTAAATATCAACAAAATATCAATTTCCAAGCAATGTTCTCCTCTTCTGAAAGGCACCAAATTTAGAAAGAGCCTCATATGGGATGCCTGGGTGGCTCAGTGGGTTAAAGCCTCTGTCTTCGGCTCGGGTCATAATCTCAGGGTCCTGGGATCGAGCCCCGCATCGGGCTCTCCACTCGGTGGCGAGGCTGCTTCTCCCCTGCCTCTGTGTTCCTTCTCCCTCTGTGATTGCTTTCACTCTCTCTAAAATAAATAAAAATCTTAAAAAAGAAAGAAAGAAAGAAAGAAAGAAAGAAAGAAAGAAAGAAAGAAAGAAAGAAAGAAAGAAAGAAAGCCTCATATGACAAAGTGATACAAATCAGTGCATGTGTCAGATTTCTGGCTCACTGCTTAAAAAAAATTCTAATAAATGAAAAATACATAGTGTGTAACTAACACTGTGACTATCAGAAAGCCAAGTGGAGATGTAGACAGAGAAAAATCCTTGTGTTAAGTCATTGGCTTTTCTCATAGGTTCCACCAGTGTGGTAGTTCAGGGCCTGTTGAAAGAATACTGACATGCAGCTTTTCATTCTGATTTATGTAGCAACTTACACTGGAGCAAATACCTTTATTTATGGCATATGATGGAATTGGGGGCAATTAATGAAAGAATAATTTTTTTATTTGAAATCAATTAATTAACATATTATTAATTTCATTCATTAACATATTATTAATTTCAGGGTTGAGTTTAGTGATTCATCAGTTGCAGATAACACCCAGAGCTCATTACATCAAGTGCCCTCCTCAATTCCCATCACCCAGTTACCCCAGGCCCCGACCCACCTCCCCTCCCGCAACCCTGTTTGTTTTCTATAGTTAAGAGTCTCTTAACTTTTGTCTCCCTCTCTGACTTTGTCTTAGTTTAGTTTTCCTTCCCTTCCCCTATGTTCATTTGGTTTGTTTCTTCTTTTTTTTTAAGATTTTATTTATTTATTTGACAGAGAAAGAGATCACAAGTAGGCAGAGAGGCAGGCAGTGAGAGAGGGGGAAGCAGGCTCCCCGCTGAGCAGAGAGCCCGATGTGGGGCTCGATCCCAGGACCCTGAGATCACGACCCGAGCGGAAGGCAGAGGCTTTAACCCACTGAGCCACCCAGGCGCCCCCATTTGGTTTGTTTCTTAAATTCTACATATGAGCAAACTCATATGATATTTGTCTTTCTCTGACTGACTTATTTCACTTAGCATAACACCCTCTAGTTCCATCCATGTCATTGCTAATGGCAAGGTTTCATTCTTTTTGATGGCTGAGTAATATTCCATTGCATGAATACTTTTCTTATAATCATTTCACCCAATTCTCCATCACTGTGAATAATTTACTTACACTAAAGGAAGTTCACAAATGAATGGATTCTACTATCATTCATACTATCAACTCTTAGTACTTGCAGTCAAGGATGGAAAAGCCACCAACAGCAACTTTGAGGTTGAGGTGAAGATCCAATGAAGTACTCTACGTAGCTGGTCAATCAAGGAAACATAGGATACCCAGGAACAAAAACCAAAAAGCATGGCAGCCTAGCAGGAAAACTCAAGCCAATAAATACCAAAGACAAATACCCCTAGGGTTGGCCTTTGTCTGGAGTAGCTCCAGCTGGCCCATCTTCATGAAGTGGCTTTAGTATCTTATGGGAAGCAAAGGAAATATATTGCTCGGTTGGGTCCCAAATGAGTTTTGTGTTTTTGAAGTAGGTTTTATTATTTATTTTTATTTTGTTCTTTTCAGAGAGAATGGGAGGGGAGGGGCAGAGGGAGAGGGAGAGAGAGAATCTTAAGCGGCCTCCACATCCAGCATGGAGCCCGAGGCGGGGCTCGATCTCACGACCCTGAGATCGTGACCTGAGCTGAAATCAAGAGTCAGATGCTTCACCAACTGAGCCACCCAGATGCCCCTAAATAAAATCTTTAAAAAGAAGAAGAAGAAAAGAAAAAAGAAAGAAAGAAATAGAAGATAGCCATCACCCAGAAGCCTCCCTCATCTCCCCTCCCAGGCACCACCCTCCTTCCCTTTAAAACCATAGACTGGTGTAGCCAGTCTAATGGAATCACAGACTATACAGCCTTACATATCTGCCTTCTTTCCTTCCACATACCCGTGTTAATTTGTAACAACCAAGAACTGCAAACAACCCAAATGCTCAGCAACAGAAATAACAAGCAAGTAAATTGCAATCTATTCATACAAGGTAATAGAACACAGAAACCAATATGAATGACCTATTGCTGCATGTAGCCCCATGGGTTAGTTTCACAAACATAATGTTGAGCCAAAGAAGCCATACTCAAACAAATACGCAATTCACAAACAAACAAAACTAAGTTATGGAGTTAGAAGTCAGAGCCGTAGTTCCCTGTTTGGGGGGTGGGGGTGGGGAAATAAAAAGAGTAATGTCCCAGGAGTTTCTCAGTATTTTCAGTTGTAGTCATTATAATAGGTGTATGAGTAAAGGTTTAGGTTTTGGATTGGCTGTAGTTTTAGGGTTAGAGTTTTATATCGTGATTGCTGGTGAGGTTGAACACTTTTTCATGTATGTATCGGCTGCTCTTTTCTGACATGTCTGTTAGTATCTTTTATCCATTTTCTCGGTAGGGTCGTGTGCGTTTTGCTCATTGGTTTCTTTTGTTTTCTTTTTTACATATTCTGGATATTAGTCCTCTCTAATGTATGTATGGTTATACCTCTCTGGTTATATGTGTTGCAAATATCTTCTACTCTGGGTCTTGCTTTTCTCCTCCTTAATGGTGTCTCTTTAAAATTGAGATATAGGGGCGCCTGGGTGCCTCAGGGGTTAAAGCCTCTGCCTTCGGCTCAGGTCATGATCTCAGGGTCCTGGGATCAAGCCCCGCATCTGGCTCTCTGCTCAGCAGGGAGCCCGCTTCCCCCTCCCTCTCTGCCTGACTCTCTGCCTACTTGTGATCTCTCCCTCTGTGTGTCAAATAAATAAAATCTTAAAAAAAATTTTTTTTAAGTTTAAAAAAATAAGTAAATAAAATTGAGATATAATTGGGTGCGTGGGTGGCTGTTGAGCGGCTGCCTTAGGCTCAGGTCATTATCCCGAAGTCCTAGGATCAAGTCCCACATCGGACTCCCTTCTCACCGGGGAGTCTGCTTCTCCCTCTGCCCCTCACCCTGCTTCTGCTCTCTCTCTCTCTCTTTCTCTCTCTCAAATAAAAAATATAATCTTTAAAAAAGTAAAATAAATCAAAAAATAAAATCGAGATATAATTCACATACTATAAAATACACCTATTTAAAGTTTACATTTCAGTGCAACTTTGTGCCTTCATCACCAGTATCTAATTCCAGAACATTTTCATCAACCCAAACGGAACCCCATTGTCATTCAATGTCACTTCTTTTTCCCTCTCGGCAACCACTAATCTACTTTTTGTCTTTGCAGATTTGCCTATTCTGAACACTTCATATAAAGAGAATCATACACTATGTTTCTTTTGTGTCTGGCTCCAATCACTTAACAAAATGTTTTCAAGGTTCATCCATGTTATATCATATACCAACACTCTATCTCTTTCTATGGTTATACTACTCCATTGTATAAATAAAACAGATTTTGTTCATCAGTTTATCAGTCGATGGACGTTTCGGTTGTTTCCACTCTTTGGTTATTATGAATAATGCTGCTATGAACATTTGTGTACAAGCTTTTCTGGGAACATATGTTTTCAATTCTCTTGGATTTAAAACTAGGAGTGGAATTTCTGGGTTATATGATAACTCCGTGTTTAACTTTTGGAGGAATAGCCAAACTTCTCAAAAACAGTCTCACAATTTTATATTCCCACTAGTAAGATGTGAGAGTTCCCATTTCCCCACATTCTTGCCAACACTTGCTCCTGTCTGTCTTTTTGTTATGCTCTCCTAGAGGGTGCGAAGTGGTATTTCATTGTGGTTTTGATTTGCGTTTTCCTAATGACAAATGATGTTTAGCATCTTTTCGTGTACCTCTGGCCTTTCGTATAGCTTCTTTGGAGAAATGTTTATTCAAATCCTCTGCCCATTTTTTCATTTTTTTTATCATTGAATAATAAGAGTTATTTATATTCTGGACATAAGTCCCTTATCACATATATGATTTGCAAGTATTTTCTGCCATTCTGTGGGTTGTCTTCTCATTTTCTTGATAGTGTCCTCTGAAGCACAAGATTTTTAATATTGATGAAGTCTAATTTAGCTATCGTTTTCTTTGGTTGCTTGTAGTTTTCGTGTTAGAGCTAAGAAACCATTGCCTAATTGAGGTTTATACAGGTTTGCACCTACGTTTTCTTCTAAGGGGTTATAGTTTTGACTTTTAGCTTTGGTCTACAATCCATTTGGAGTGAATTTTGGGTGTGGTGTGAGATAGGGGTCTGATTTCATTTCTTTGAATGTGAATATTCAGTTGTCCCAGCACTATTTGTTGAAAAGATTATTCTTTCTCTTACTGAATTGCCTTGGCATCCTTGTCAGAATCACCTGATCATAAATGTAAGGTTTTTGTTTTTTTTTTCACTCTTAATTCTATTCCATTGATCTATATGGCTATCCTTAGGCCAGTAGCACAATGTCTTGATTGTTACCACTTTGTAGTAAG
This sequence comes from Potos flavus, assembly GCA_028534135.1. Taxonomy (NCBI): domain Eukaryota; kingdom Metazoa; phylum Chordata; class Mammalia; order Carnivora; family Procyonidae; genus Potos; species Potos flavus. The sequence goes on from JAPYYM010001683.1 coordinate 5,982, forward strand.
TTTTGAAATTAGAAAGTGTACATCATTTTTTTCAAGATTGTTAAGGCTATTCTGGGTCCCTTCCATTTCTATATCAATTTTAGGATCAGCTTGCCAATTTCTGAAGAAAAAGTGGCTGGGATTTTGGATAGAGATTATGTTGAATCTGTTGAACAGTACCGTCATCTTAACAATATTGAATGTTCCAATCCATGGACAGGGACTATCTTTCCATTTATTTAAGTCGTCTTTAACTTTTTGCAAGAGCATTTTGTAGTTTTTAGTATGTAAATCTTGCACCTCTTTTGTTAAATTTATTCCTAAGTATGTTATTTCCTGTGATGCTGTTGTAAATGGAATTGTTTTCTTAATTCTATTTCCAGGTTAGTCATTACTAGTATATAGAATTGCTATTACATAGAAATTCAACCGATGTTTATATACTGATCTTATATCCTGCAACCTTGCTGAGCTCACTTATTATCTCTAGTAGATTTCTTTAATATGGATTACTTTAAATTTCCTATATACAAAACCATGTCTTCTGCAAAAAAAGATAGTTTTACTTCTTCCTTTCTGATCTGGATGTCTTTTATTTTACTTTCTTGGCTAATTGTCCTGACTAAAACCTCTAGAACAATGTTAAATAGAAGGGGTGGGAATAGACATCCCTGCCTTGTTCTTGATCTTAGGAGAATGTTAGGTAATTCATCATTTCAACATTCGGCCTTTCTACCTTAAGTATAATATTAGTTGTGGGGTTTTCATAGCTGCCCTATATCAAATGGAAGAAGTTCCCTTCTAGCCCTAGTTTGTTGAGTGTTTTTATCACAAAGCAGTGTTGGATTTTGTCAAATGCTTTTTCTGTATCTATTGAGATGATCATATTTTCTAATTTTTTATTCTATTCTATTTTATTCTAATACGATGTATTACATTGATCTTCTTATGGTGAATCAACCAATGGTATACTTTGGGGAACAGAAGTTCTTAATATAGGTCAAATCTTTTACTTCAGGTTTCATGTTTTTGTGCCTTGTATAAGAAACCTTTGCTTATCCCAAGATCATGAAGGTGTTCTCCTATATTACCTTTTATATGCTTTGTTGTTTTTACCTTTCACATTTAGATCTACAGTCCATCTAGAATTGATTTTTGTGTAGACTGTTTATAGAGATCAACATAAATTTTGTCCATATTGATTTCCACTTGACTCAGCACTATTTACTGAAAAGATCATCCTTTCCCATCGCTCTGATGACAAAAGTGTCACCTTTGTCATTGAGCATGTATATGTACTTCTAGACTCTCTATTCTGGTCCACTGAGTATTTGTCTAATCTTGCTCCAGTGACACATTGTCTTAATGACTAAGCTTCATAACAAGTCTTGACACTCTGTAGTGTAAGTCCTCTTATTTTGTTCTTTTTATTCAACATTGGCTTGCCTATTTTTGGCACGTTGTATTGCTGTATAAATTTTACAATCAACTTGTGAATTGACACACATACAAATTCTGAAACTTTTATTGAGATTGCATTGAGTCTATACATCAGTTTTGGAGAGAATTGACATTTTTACAATATTGAGGATACTGTGCGTTCATCAGTATGGAATTTTATAAGCTTTGTCTTTTCTGTAATTTTATTTAATGAGAATAAATAAAAATAATAAAAGTAACAACAACAATCATAACAGGTAACCTTTAAAAATAGCTATATATGCTTTATGGGCATTATCTTATTGCATTATAAAAATTTACCAAAAATTATGAGACCTCCCTGAAGAAAGCCATAACATTTTGTTAAAGGCATAAAAACAATATTTGAAAAAGTGGCAAGGCACAGCATGTCCTTGGATGGGAAGAATTGGTAATCATAAGAGTGTCAATGATTTCCAAATAAATATTTACCTTAAATTACTTCCAGTCAGAATATCAATGTGTTTTCTTAGAGTTGTACATAAAAGCATTTTAGCACTTATACTGAAGAAATTCTAAATGTTTCAGAATCAACAACTTTTTTTAAAAGATTTTTTTCTTTAATTTCAAGAAAGAATATCAAGGTAGCATTGCTCTACCTGATATAAAATGTTCTACAATGTTAATGTAATAATTTTTTAAAACTGTGTGGTTTGGCTCATGAATAAGGTTACAGATCAGAAGACCAGAAAGTCAAAAAGATCTGAGGATATGTTTAATTTAATACATGATAAAAACAAGATTTTTGTCCAGTGGGGAGAAGATAGATTATTTAATTAGTGTTATTGGCATAATTGGTTATTGATCCAAAATCATAATGAATGGATTAAAATGTGAAATGAAAAACATAAGCCAAAAAACAATGGAAAAGTTTTAGGAGGAAATTTGCATAGCCTCAAGACTGAAAAGGCAAGAGAGACTTAAACAATACAGGGAATCGAGACTTCATAAGGAAGACAATTAACAATTTCAACTACTAAAAGTTAAAATGCAAACACAAAATGGGAAAAATATTTGCAACTTTTTTGACTGATGAGTCAATATCCCTAATACACAAGGAGCTCTCGCCGCTGATTTAAGGAAAAAAACAAAAACAAAAACTCAACTCAATAGAAGCATGAGCAAAGAGTATGACCAGGCAAGGAAATGAAAATAACCAGTAAATGTTTGAAAAGATCTGTTCACTCTCTTCTAGACAGGGAACTACAACTTATATCAACATGATAGTATTTATGTATTTATTTTTTTACCAATCATATTGGCAAGAATTAAAAGGCTTGTAGAGGAAACAGACCATCTTATACAGTGCTAGTGGGAGGGTGAAGTCCTTCCTTTCGGTAAAGGGAACTGGTCTATAGCATCAGTTAAAATGTCAAGCCTTTATACCATTTAACCCAGCATTTCCATTTGGCAGATGATATACTTCAAAGGACATATGTTCGCAGATGGCTTTCTGCAGCTACTGACGAATGAGTGAGATCTATTGTACGTACTATATGAGATGCTCATAACAGCTTTAGGTTGAAAAAAGCAAGCTGCAAAGTAATGTTATAGACTCTTAATAATAGACATTTAACTAACATTTACTATGCAGTAGGATCAGTTCTAAGTGATTCACTGGTATTTGTTTACTCATGGAAACATCAAGACTGACCAATGAGGTTGGGCTCCCAGCACTCCTGGTTTGTTGATGGGGAAGGCTGTAGCACCAAAAGGTCACGGAGCAGATGCGTGGTGGAGCCGGGATGGGAACGCAAAGCACTCGGATGCGAGTCTGGGTTTGTAACCTCTCTGGTGTTCTGCGTGTTGATCCCATTCTTTTTTAAATTATCCAATTTTAAAGAAGGAGGAGGGGGGAAGAGGAGGAGGAAGAGGAGGAAGAGGAGGACGAAGGAGGAAGAGGAGGAAGGAGGAGGAAGAGGAGGAGGAGAAGAAGGAGGAGGAGGAGAAGGAAAGGGAGAAGGAACGGGAGGAGGAGGAGGAGGAGGGAGGAGGAGGAGGAGAGAAGAAGGAGGAGGAGAAGGAAAGGGAGAAGGAATGGGAGGAGGAGGAGAGAAGAAGGAGGAGGAGGAGAAGGAAAGCGAGACGGAAGGGGAGGAGGAGGAGGAGGAGAGGAGAGACCACTACATAGGAAATGTTCTTATGAAATGTGTAGTAGGAAAGAAGTGTGGGAAGTTTTTCTACATTTTAATGCATTCCTTCGTTTCCCTGGTTCTCTCATTATGATCATCGGGAGAGTTTTTAAAATGCTGATGCCGGCGCTCCACCCCCAGAGATTATGATTTAATCGCTATGGTGTGTAGCCTAGGCATCCGATTTTTTACAAGCTCCCCTATCGATTTTTATTGTGTAGCAAACACTGGCACGGATAACTTCGGTCTGAAATCCAGCTTTGGAATAGTTTGGCATGGGGTCTGTGAAGGTATTTTTGCAATTGTCCCGTTAACCACTAGATGGAGTGTGGTCCACATGACAGCGACTCCGCGGCCAGTCCCGGCAGAACCGTGCTGGGCAGGGGAAGTAGGAAGCCTCCAGGAAGGGAGATTGATAGACCAGCTCTGGGACCAGGTATCCCCACCGGGTTCTAGCCCTACGCCCGCCGTATTATGTCCTGAGCATACATCTTTTCCAAGTTCTTGGAAGAGATTCTTATCTTTGAAGTCTGACTTTTCCTCAAGTCAGAGAGGCTCAGCTCTTTCTTTTCTTCCTGTCTCTGTGTCTTTTCTTGGATACGAATTATAGAAAGTCATTCTTCGTGGAGAGGCCACACCCTCTGTTGTCTGGCTGCAAGAGTAGCATGGTGTGAAGCTCTTTGAAAACCTCTTAATGAAAAGTACACAACTGACTGCAGTAAATAGCCAGGAGGGCAATATTTAAACCCCACTTATAGATTGAGATTCGCGGTGAGAGTAAACAGGGCAGTCAGGAGAAAACCATTCAGTTAAGATGATCCCTGTCCCCCTCACACACAAGAACGCAATTTCGCCAGAAAGCAAATATCTCTGGGCTTACCTTTTCTCCCTATGATCTCAAAATAAATACGAACCTCCACACTTTTTGGTCAGGCATGGTTGATTCGTTAAAGTGCATTATGCTGATATCCTATAAGTGCTTAACTTATAAGGATTACGGGCAAAGTCAAGAAACATATTTAAGAAAAATTTTTGCAATAAAATTAGCCTCAAAACTAAGTGTAATGACCGTATCAGTGTTTCCACTATTTGGAATTTTTCCCATCAGAATTTCTAGTGTTCTTAGTCAATGTACAATTTACATGTTTCCTAGAACAAAGAACTCCAACTCACCAAGGAATGAGACGATGGTTCTATCCCAGAGCAGGGGATTCATGTAAAGGAATTAAGGTTTCTGTCACAACTACTCATCCACAAAGCAGTCTAAGAATTATGAGGCTCCATGGACCATCCTGCCAAAAATCTGTACCCAAATCTATACTAGTCAAGGTTCTCCAGGGAAACTAAACAGACAGGAGATAGACAGATAGATATACATATATATGTAAATATATCCTATATGTATATGGAAATAAATGTAAATATATATGTGAATAAATATGTATACATATATGTATAAATAAATATAAATAAGTATATATGTATGTCTGATTTTTTAAATGGAATTGGCAATTTCCTATAATAAATTTCTCTGCAATTATGGAGACTGAGAAGTCCCAAGACATGCAGTCAGTAGGCTAGAGATCCAGGGGAGCCAACAGTGTAAGTTCAAGTCCAAATCGAAGTCCAAAGTCAGAAGACCATGAGACAGAGTGAGTTCTCCTTTACTCAGGCTTTTTGTTCTATTCAGGTTTTCAAAGGATCGGATGGAAATCCAATAGCTTTTTTTGAGTGTGCTCCACAGAATCCTAGTTCCTTGGGACGTTAATATAGGCGATTTGGTATAGAAGGGTTCCCAGGTCATAAGTTTGGAAAATCCTGGGTAGAACGGTTACACAGATTTCTTTCTTCAGTCCTTCTTAAAGGCTTTAATATGTCAATGTGTTTTGTGATTATCCAAGAGAGGTGATACTTTGCAAAGCTTTCCAAACTTATTTAACACGATATCTTGTTTGGCATTTAGCACCTCTCCGAAAACTGGAACACTGCTTTATAAAACACTTCAGAGCAGAGCCTGTGTTTTATCTGATTTTGTACCCCAGGCTCTAGCTCAATGCCTGCCAAACGGGAGAGACCCAAAAAATGCTTGAGGGTCTAGTAAATGAAATGATGAATGATGAGTGAAAGAGCCATAGAGACATGGGCAAGCCATAAACATATTCTACACAAGACTAGCCTGAGACTATGGCAAGGACTTTCTGGGCCACTCCCGGAGAGCCAGAAAACGCGCAATAGATTTTGAGGACCCTAGAGAAGAGCCTACGCTCTCACCATTATGAAGATGCCACCGGAGGAACAAAGGTGAATTCACTCTTTCTTAGTAAAGCGGATGCCCCCTGTGCCCAGCCCATATCCCCTGTTTCTCCCAATGGATGGGCACCTGCATTTCTAGCTGAACTTTTCTTTTGCTGAAAGAGCCAGCTTTGCTGTCCACTCACCAGGCCCCCGGGAGCAACTTGCACCAATGATCAACTGGAGTTGGCATATAAATACCCCGGCTCCCCCTCCCCCCATGGGATTTCCCTTAGTGTTGTGTGATACACCCTTCCCAGAGTGCTCCGGGGGACTGCATAAATGGCCCACAGAGGCAACTGGATAAGGCACTGGCTCCTCCCACCCCTGGCTCGCTTGCCCCATGCCCCCGCTAGGACCCCCCAGGCCCACCTCTCACGTGTACTACTTCCTCCTGATCCTTGGCTCGCATTCTGCTCTTTGGGGAACGCTAAAATGACAGTGCTCACCTTCCTACGAACTCTTTCTTATCCTGACTCCACCTCAACTACAGGACGGCAGGACCCCTGGAAATTCCCCTTAAATTCGTTTTTTGGAGTCTTCAGAGGGAACATCCCATTGGCTTGCAGTCCTGTTTGTCAGCCGCAGTCATCCTGTGTGCCCCAGTCATTCATTCAGCTGGTATTAAGGAGAGACTCTAGTAAGGGATGCAAAGGTGACCGAGACAACCCTTGTACAGCTTCTGGTCTTATAGGAAAGACAAGCACAAATCACATTATTACACAAATCAACATGCAATGTTAATCTTTAATAAGTGCTGAGAAGTCAAACCTCGGTGTGCTATGAAGGAGAATTAGGAGGGCCTAATACAAGGAAAGGTGTAAAGGAGGCTTCCCGGAGGTATCGAGCTTATTCCTGAAATGTGAGGGATGAATATGAACTAATAGACATGGGGATGGGGAAGAGAGATCAAGGCAGAGGGAACAGCATATGCAAAGGCCCTGGGTAGAGGAACGTGCTTCTTTCCATGCCAATATTGCTGACAGGTGGGCCTCCCAAGGTTCCTGAAGCCATCAGTCCCACCTAGGGAGTGGGAGCAAGATCAGAGATCGGGGGGAAAGCGCCCTTTACAACTCTTCCAGACTTTGTCCCCCAAGGCTCCACACACCTCTGCTTGTTCTCTGAGGCTCACGGATGTCTCTCCTGCAGATTAACTCCATGTCCTGGTGTGCGGACTGCTTAGCAGTCCTTCTCTCTGCAGAAGGATTGCATTCCCTGAGTTGTCAGAGCCGGGCTTGCTTCGGCCACTGAAATGTGAACAGGAGTGATAAAGGCCACTTTCTAGAGTAGGCCCCCAAAGCTGGTGCACAGTT
>JAPYYM010001684.1:0-13176 GCA_028534135.1 Potos flavus
CTGTTTCGGGATGTTACCCAAACGCACAGAGCTGGTAAGAGGTAGAAGCAGCATTGAAATCCACTTCTGACTGAGGTCTCTCTCAGCTATGGTTTGTTGCCTCCACAGACTGGCGCTCTCAATAGGAACATTCATCCCCTGTGTGGGCACACGGCCACCATGTGCCTGCCTCCTCGCAGGCAAGGAGGAGCCGGGAAGGGCACAGCTTGGTGGGGTGTCTGCTCTAGTGGCATGGGCGGTGTCAGGAGGGCACAGAAGTCCCCAGAGGCCTGTCTGCTGGCAGTTGGCTCTCATTAGAACACAGAGTGAACGTGGGGCCCAGAGAACCTTGGGTACTGCCCAGATTATAGTTTCTGCCATGATTGGCTATAAGAAGAGAAGCTACTGGAAGTAAATATCAGGATAATCCACCACAGTTTATAAGTGGTAGAAAGGGGTCCACAGAACCCTGCTGCACAGGGACTTAGGGAAGTTATAAAAACCAGCTGTCTCAAAACGTGGACAAAGGTGCTGAGCCGGATACCCCACTGATGTCTCCAGCAACATTGCCTTTGAGGCATCCTCATTCACGGGGCTGGGATTGTTGGGAGAGATGCCTTGGGCAGCTTGGCATGGCAGCAGGTAGGTGTCACAGAAGACCTGGCCATGCCACCATGGAACAAGTTTCGCTCTGCTTCAGAAGAAGGATCCTACGAAGACCCACTCCACACCCCTCCATTAATGGCAGTGGCAGCCCCTGGATCTTGATACCTCCCAGGGTAGGAGAGTTGGACTGGGCAACTGACCAGGTTGTTGTAGGAGGAAGTCCCTAGCACTTAGCAGCGGGGAGCTATAAGCAACACGGACTAACACTTCCATTTTAGCTGTTCCATCGTCATCCCAGGGTGGGGATGAGTTGGTAGAGGGGTGGGAGCATCAATGGGACTTAAGGGTGACAGATGTTTATCCCTGACCTTGCTGATGATGACAGTCTCCCTATTATACACACTCATAATACAAGGAAAATGGTATCGCAATTTGTTATTTCACATATATTTGTGTGATTCTTTGAGAGATGGATTTCTGGTCAGTCTGTTTTTGCTCATCATTGATTCCCAATGCTTAGTACATTGCCAGCCACATACAGCAAGTGTTCAGATAAACATTTCTTCAGTGAATGAATTAATGAAAAGAAGTTTTAGAAGTACTAGTAGGGAAGAAAATGCTTGAGAAATAGTTTAGTGCTGCCTTTTTTGGTTCTGCTGATTAAATACATGACAGATACCATAATTATTGGAGTTCCAGATAAGAATCCAGAAAATGTTATTTTTTTATAGTGTCCTAGGAAGACAACCTTTGTTCCTCTTCGCTGGTTGGTAATACACTTGTCTTTGAATGAAATGAGGCATGGGGCAGTCAAGATGCCCTTTTGCCCTGGTTCTGGACTTACCAGTTACAAGTCCCCCCTTAGAGGTAGGAGAGTTATCACAGAAAACCAAAAGAAGTAAAATAGATCTTCGGGCTCTGCATAGGGATTCAAGGTCAAGGCAAACTTTGAGAGGTTGAAAGTAGGAAGATTTGGAGGTTGCCTATGTGGTTTAAGGGGATCTGAAAGGCTAGTTTGTTCATAACCCCCTTTTTATTAGCCTCATCGGAGGTTTGCAAGTTTCTGTGTTAATGAACATAGAATTTAAGAATTTGAGTTAAGATCTGACTCTTGAGGAAGTATAATAGTATAAACATTTTCCTGGGTGTGGTGGACATGAAGCATGAACACTCTTGAAGCATAGAAGCATGAGTTATTTTGATAAGTTAGCCAGCTCTTACTGACCAAGCTGAGGTCTTCCAAGGGCCAGAAGGAAAGTGATAGGCAAAGCTGAAAGGAGATTGGAGTGTGGGGAGTCTGGGGGCTGGTGGGAGGTGGGAGGAGAGGTTTTGAGGAGGGTGGTCTCATGGAACATTCCCGTGGGGTCAAGTAGACACTTGGCAGAGAAATATTGTCATGGTCCAGGCAAATACCTGCATACACTCAAGCTGGAATATTTCGAGGGGGAGTTTAATAAAGAGGCTATTCCAACTGTGTGATCATGGTATAGGTGAATCAAACCGGGGACAGTACAGTACCTTGGGATAAGCACTAATAAGGATCCAGCGGCTCCACTCCTGGGCTGATAGAGCAAGGGGAGAGAGCAGTTGTTGGACCCTGGAAAGGTAGCTGTGGGAGAAACCATATATAAAGTGCGGTGGATTAAATGGAATTAAAGTCTAAAATTCCTTGATACTCCTTTCATCAGGAGTGGGGTCTGTGTTCTCTCCCCTTGTATCAGAGGAGCCTCTGTGACTGCTTTGACCAAGAACATGGCCGAAGTGATGTTGTGCCAGTTTCTAGGTCCGGGCCTGAACAGATTGGCAGCTCCCATTTCCATGCTCTTGGGCACTCACTTTGCTGGGAAGAAGTCTAGCAACCCCAAAGACAGGCCTACCTGGAGAACCGGAGGTTTGTGTTAGCAGCCCTGACTAGGTTCGCCCAAATGATAACCACCACCAACTTGTCGGCCATCTTGGAAGTGGATTCTCTAGCCCCCGTCAAGCTGCCCCAGCTTATGCCACATGGAACAGAGTTGAGTCCTCTCTCTGAGCCCTGTCCAGATTATAGGTTCATCAATAAAATAAGTGACTGTGAATTGTTTTAGGTTACTAAGTGTTTGAGATAGGTTGTTACCTACCAATGGATATAGGAAAATATATATGTATGTTATGGCCTCAGTAGAGAGACTGAGGTAACTCAAGGGAAACTGGCAAGACAAACACTCTGGCCTCTCTCTCCTCCTGCCTACTTATTTACTGCCAGTGACCACCATTGATTGAACCCAGCAAAAGCCAGAGGACAAGGAATCTGTTGATATTGTCCTTCTAGGTCAGTGCCCTGGGAGAAGTATGAGTGGAGGGAGGGACAAATGGAAGCCATCCAGCACTGTCACCAGGCATGGTATTGATCCCATTTGATAAAACTCAACTGCCCAACACAGGACACAAACCTTGAAAGACAAAAGCCAGTGTCAGTTTTGGAAGGTAGCCAGGTATATGATTAATAAGTCAGAAAGGAGAAAAATTTGCCTAAGACTTTAGGCTCTAAACTGTGGCAATGCCCTATGGATGTTGGCTCTTCGGGATCAAGGCTGGGGCTGAGCAACTCATTCCCTAATTTCCTAAATGGCCACCTGAGGGGAGCCCTGGGGAGACAGTGGAGGAACCGGATTTGCCTCTATGTTCCATAAAATTCCAGAGAAATTGGGAGTCATCTGGCTAAGGAAGAGAGAGCTACCTTCCTAGACGTGGAAGCCACAGATAGGCAGGGGTGACCTGGGCATAATCAAGATTGTTATGGCCTTGCTAGTCAGTGGCCATGAACCCATCCCCAGAGCAGTGTGCAGAGAGGGAGGAGCCTTCTCCGCTATGCCTTTAGGAGCGGGGAGGGCTACTCCCTGGGCTTCAGGGCCAGCTAGCAAACTCCCGTGGCGCTAGCCAATGTCTAGGAGGAAATTTGCAAAACCAAGTGAGTGGAAGCTGTGGAGAATTGCTCTGGCTGAGAGGGAGGTGGTAGAACGTGATGATTAGAGCCGGGGCTTCGGAGTCTAGCCACCTCGATTCCAATTCTGCCTCTGCCTCTTGCTGGCCGCGGAACCCCGTTTAACTCCTCTGTGACTCAGTTTTCGCGTCAGGACAGTGGAGATGCTAGTGCGTGTGATGAGCAGCTGCTTCTGTGAAGGATAAATGAGCTCGGGCCCCACGCTCAGGGAAACGGTAAGATGAGGTGGCTTAAGAGCACAGGCCCTGGAGACAGGCGCCCAGTTGTGACTCCTGACTCCACCACGGACAATATGCATGAGGTGGGTCAAGTTATTGCATTTCTCCGTCATGGTGTCCTGTTTTATGGGGTAATAACAGCACCCCTTCATTCAACTGTCATGAAGACTAATGAGTTAATCTAGGTGCAGGGTTTGGGGTGGGTGGTGGCTGCACTTAGCCAGCGGTCCCTTAGCTGTGGGGACCATGATGGCCGCTGTGTCCCCACGTGAGTATATACTTGGGGTCAACGGTAACCCAGCATTCGTAGTTGGGTCCTGCTGGGAGCACAGGCGAGAGGGAGACACCCATGAGCTCAGTTCAGATTTAGGAGGACCTACGGCCCTGCCTCTGGGTGAGTGTCTCCGTGGGTAGTTGGGCTGTCTGTTCCCTCCGGTTGTGGTCACACTGGCCTCTTGGCTCTGATCCAGTCTTCGCTTCTAGGCTGTCCCCCGAAGACGTTCTCCCCCTACAGCTGCCCCCAGCGGCGTTCTGAGACCCGTCTGGGCGGGACAGGGCTGCCACGGCCAGTGTGGGGTGACTAATGGCTCGAGGGGAGCTGGGCTTCCCTTCCGCCCTGGGGCCTGCTTGTGGAAAGAAAGCCAATGAAAAATGGTTGCAATAAAGAAGACTGCTCTTGGTAGACAATGCTTCTTTGTTTCCGGGTAAACGATACGGCTTAGGCCTCCGACCAAGGCATCTGGGATCAGAGCAAGCTTGTTCTCTTCCCAGCTTCTGGAACCCACTTGTGATATTGCTGCCCGCCTGTGCGGCAAGTATAGCCTTCCTTAAGACCCTGCCTTTTAAAGGCCTCATCACGATTCACCTGTTCCCGTGTGGCCCGCTTGAGCGGGATGTGGCTGAGACTCACAGCAGCTACTGGTAAATATTCCAGAGCGCCACGAGGCAGGAGAGAAAACTCGGTCACGGCCCACGCTGGCAGGCTGGCGGAAGTCACATTAGTAGTGAACCTCTTGGGGCCTCTTTTTGCAAAATGAAGGTAACATTAACTGACTTTAGGAAGTATCCCGAGGCTAATGAAATCCCTGGAGAAAGAGCTAAGGACTGTCAGGTGGTGGTATTTATTGTGTTGACAGAACGGTAATGCTCATTAGATCCTCTCATTTTGAGGCCTGGGGGCGGTCATCCTCAGGTGGATGGTTCTTCCCGCCGCGACTCCTCCCTCCCGCTCTAGTCCTTCCCCGAAGATCAGAAAGATTCTCAGGAATGGCTGCCCCTTGGACTGGCAGAGGGGCAGGAATTCTGGGAGGAGGGCCATTCTAGGAGCCTGGCCTGCCCCTGAGCTACAGTGAGGCGAGTCCCCTGAGAGCCCAAAGATCAGCTGCCCTCATCCCCCTTACCCAGGCTGACCTGGGAAAACCGCAACTCACAAATCACGCCCTGTTTCTTGACTCTGCCCTTTCTGTAAAGTACCTTGCCTCCTGAGAGGACAGAGCTACGGTCCCAGCCTCCCTCTCCCGTACCATGGGATGAAAGAGGTGGTACAAAGTACAGCAGATACGCTGACAATTTCCGAACCCACCAGAAAAGAGCGTGGCAGTAAAATAAAGCCATCCTGTTGAACAGCAATTTCTGCAGGTAAAGTTTTCAGTCAGTCAGCCACCAGAGGGTGCCCACAGAGCTCTCTGAAAATGACCCAAACCAGAGGAATGAGAGGAGAAAGCCGATTTCCAGTGCCTGTGACACGGAGACAAAATATAGCTTGCCCACAGCGGACGCCACCAGGTGCACAGGCCAGCTAAGGGGACAGGAGTTTGCCGGGGAAGGAGAGCCGGGGTGGGAGCGATAGAAATCACCTGAATCTTAGCTAAACACGTTGCTTCTTGATTTTTCAATTGGCAACTGCCACTGCACTTTGAGGATTGGCTCAGGGCACATTTTCATTCCTTGGCAAAACTCCCTTCCCCACCCTTTCCCCAGCCTTGCGTACAAAGGAAATGCAAATACATGTAAATATTAGCCTAAGCCACAGGCTTCTTGGAAGGTAAGGCTGATGTCCCTGCTGCTGCTGCTGCTGCTGCTTTAAAAAAAAAAATCCTATAATGCAAGTGAAAGGACAGATTTTCTGAGCCACTGCTCCTGCACCAGGGTGAGGCCTCTGAAAGAAGAACCGGCGAAGGAGCCGTGGTTCTCTGAGGAGAGGGCCTTGTGTGGAGCGTGCCTAGAATGAGAGGAGAGGAGGGATAGCTCCTCCGCTCCCCCTGGCGGGGCCTGGCCAGCAGCCGGGGTCTGGCATCCCTGGATCTCCAGGGCCTGGCCCGGTGAATGACACACAGTGGGTGCCTGTGGGTGTTTGTTGAATGAGCGAGCGAATGAATGGGGAGTAAGCTGGAGTGGGTGGTTCAAGGCCTGGGCTGGCTGGGAGCTTCCACCAGGGTGCGGGGAGAATCGGGAAAGGGGTGTGGGTTGGAGGGGTGGGAGGAGAGGTCCCGTGTTCTGGTTTGCCTCTACCTCAGGCCTTTGCTGCAGACGTCCAAGACTCCAGAACAAAATGTTTTGATTTTGTCCCAGTGCTGGTCAAACTAGCCAGTGGCCCCATTCATTCATAAGGTCTACTCATTTACAGTGATGGAGCAGCGGTGGGGACCCTGGCAGTTACCCTGTGTCCCCACACAGGGAACCCCAGTCTCCTTTAGCCATTCCTTGGTGAACTGGGCATGTAAATGTCGGAGAAAGCGAGCATATTGCCAATACTGGGCAAGGAGGGCGTTGGCTTTCTGGAAACCCAGCTAGTGTGGAAGTGGGCTTAGGCACTGGCTGCTGGGTAATGAAGCCATGGATCCCTCTGGACAAGTGTGGGCAATACGTGTATGTATGTATGTATGTGTGTGTGTGTGTGTGTGTGTGTGTGTGTGTGTGAGAGAGAGAGAGAGAGAGAGAGAGAGAGAGATTGCAAGCATGAGAACGATTGCAATAATGCCTTGCCCTTTGTGTAACGAATTACCGCATACTGGGTGGCTTGAAAAAACAGAAATGTCTTCTTTCTCAGTTCTGGAGGCCAGAAGTCTGAAATCAAGGTGTCAGCCTCGATGGTTTCCGCTGAGGGCTCTGAGGGGAGAATCTGTTCCATGCTTCTCTCCTACCTTCTGGGGGCTGTCAATAATTCTTGGCATTCCTTCATTTGTAGATAAGTTGCTTCAATCTCTGCCTTTGTCTTCACGTGGTATTCTGTGGTCTCTACAGTTCGGTTTCTGTCTCTTATAAGAATACTTGTCATGGGATTTAGGGCTCACCTTAACCCAGGATGATCTCATCTAAAGACCTTTACCTTAATTACATCTGCTAAGGCCAAATAAGGTTATGTTCTGAGGTTCTGGATGGATATATCTTTTGGGGGAACACTGTTTAGCCCAGTACAGACAAGATACAAATGTGTCTATTGCTGGGTTACTGCCCTGGTGGACCACCCACATGCTTAAACAGAAGTACTGAGAGCTAGAGAGACTGATTTTGTTTTTGAAAGAATTTGATATTTCAAAAAAGAAACGAAGTCCTTGTGGAAAGAATATGATTGAGGATTGTTTTAAATTCTAATTTCATGTTGAAATGGAAGGAAGGAATTTACTTTCACTGCCTTGTATCTCTAGAGGTGTTAATCGAATTATACATAGGTCAGTATGGTGAGAGGATAGAATGTGAAAGAGTGTTGTTGTTGTCGTTGTTGGTTTTATTCTGTCTGGTGTCTTGCGGTTACTGAGGTCACTGGTGACCTTAGCAGGAGCAGTCACCATATTGGGTACCGTCAGTGGGCTGGGGTTGAGGATGGAATGGAGGTGAGGAGACTGAGAGTGTGGATATCTTTTTGCCAGGAGTTTGTGAAGTGAGAGAAAAGATTTAGAGAGAAAAGATTTAGTGGTCTCTGAGATGCGGTCTGTGACCTTAGAAGGTTAATTTGCTATTAACCTTCACAAATCTGCTATTTGTACTTGCTACAGTTAGCTTGAATTGCTGCCGGAACTTCTTAGGGATGGTATCCACTGGTGATGTCTCCTAAACAGTGCAAGCGGAAGCTGCTAGCCGGGCCCAAAGCTTCCCCCCAGGTGACTTCGTGTCCTGGGTAGAGCGGGACCTCAGCCCCGAATTCAACAGCTTTTCAGAACTTCGGCGCCACTCTGGTGTCCTCTCTGTCCTTTGTACGGCTCTTTCCCCCGCCTGCATGTTCTTCTTCCTCCGCCGACTGCTCATCTTTTAAAGCTCAGCTGGAATATTCCGTTTGTTCTACCTTCCCCCATGAAGTCGTTCAGTCTTTAGAATCCCCATAGCACCCTTACATTTTGGGCATAGCGTTTATCATGGTATTACGGAATTCCTAAATTTTCTGCCTCTTCCATGACATCATGGAGATCAGGATCCCTGTCTTTCCTCTTCCCAGTCCTCAGCTCCTCACACCGTATTGGGTATTTAGTATGAGTGCAGTAAATGTTTATTGAATAAATGAGTTTGCCGTTAATACATTACCATTCAAACAGTAAGTATGTGTGAGGGAGAGCACTATTGGCTGTCTGGCAAAGGAATCCTGCCAGGAGCGAGAAAGAGAGGGAATGGGGCACTCATTAACAGCAGCCATTACCTACTTCCGTTACTACGTGAATCCAGGTTTTGTGCAGGTCTGTGCATTCTTCCAAGCAGCCATGGACCTTAGAGGAAACTCACCCTAGCCCAGCCTCCTGGGGTGGGTCTGATTGGACTGCACGTAATCACATTCTTTTGCCAGATGCTGATTCAGGAATGGGCATTACACCCAATTCTGGCCAACGAGACACAGGAGACTTCTGAGAAATGTTTTCTTGCTCCTAAGAGAACAAAAGAAAGAGATGTTATCTCTTCTTTCTCAGGGTGCTGTCATGTCTGGAGGGGAGACCTGGAATTACTGAAGTCATCTTACCGTCAGCCTGAGAGGGAGCAGATGCCTGAGGATGGCAGAGCTGAAAGATGGTAAGACCCTAGATCTGTAATCACACGGCTGGGCCACTGAAACTGCCTACCCAACCCTCTGTCCCTTAAGAAGTACAGTTATCGCAATGAACGCATTTCCTTATTGTTTAAAGATGCTTGAATCTGTTTTTATGACTCGAAGCCAAAAGCATCCTAACTGAAACAACTTGCCATATAATAAATATTCATTATATAGAATTCGATTTTGAAGTGATGGCCTTAGAAATGAAAGAGTATGTTCCCCGAGACCCTGTCATGTTCTAGGATTTGGAAAAGTAACATATGAAATTCCCGTGGTCTTCTCCTTATAGGCCCAAAGTTATTTCATTTATTTGCCTATGCCACTCAGCTGGTAGAAGCAAAATTTCTTTCTCTGGAAGCTTAAGAAAAAAATTGGTCATGAGCTATCTGAGGGAAAGTAAACAAAGTTAGAAGACACAGAGAAGAAACCTCGTTGCTTTGGGGAGATAGAGAAATAAAGCTTTAAAAACTGTAGTACAATTAATTTTAGTGAAGTTCTAAAACATTGAAGTAGGGTACCACTGGTTCATGAATAGAGAAATGAAACCGAATCAATGTCAAGAAGTAGACCCCAAAAACATACAGGGATTTAGCATATAATAAAGATCTCATTTCAAACCAGTGGGGAAAACTAGATGTTTTATCAATGGTGCTTGGACAACATGGTAGCCAGCTATCTCAATGAACACATAAATAAAATTGGAGCCATACCTCGCACTTTACCAAAGAAAATTCCAAATGGATCAAAGATTTTAAATATAAAAATGTGAAACCATAAAAATATGAAAAGACATAAGGACTCTTATTGTAATTTATGGCCAAAGAAAATCTTTTAAAATATAACACAAATTATAGCAGTTATAAAATAAAAGATCAAAAAGTTCAACCATGTTTTTAATAATGTGCATACAAAAACAACCTTAAGGGGAGTCAAAAGTCATTGGACATATTGGGAAACATATTTGCAATTCACTGCTACATAATCGATAAGAAAAAGACCAATAATGCAATACAAAAGTAAAGGATATTGGGTTAAGTGACATGGATTGGAAACTTGTCAGTATCTATCAAAATTAAAAAAATATATATAATCTTTGATTCAGTGATTTTACTTGTAGGAATTATTTATAATTCTATTACTAGCAATTCTATTAAATTACAGCATACTCCTAGATGTGGAAATCACTTGTTGAACAAGGTTATTCATTGCAGCATTATTTGTATATCAAAAAATTGGAAATACTGGAAGTGATCACTAATGGGAGAGTGGTTAGACAAATGATCCTATGTTAATATAATGGATTACTCCTCATTATGGAGAAAGATTGAGGAACTCTTTGTATACTGGTGTGGAGTGACCTCTGGTATATATTAAGTAAAAAAGGGAATGGAACAAAATATTGGGCTGCCATTTGTGTAAATAAAAGATGGTGAGAGGTGGGGTGTCTGAGAGGTTGATGGAATCTTGATTTCCACTGGGGTCCTGATGGGGTCATAGGGTTGTGATGTCAGGGTCATGGGATCGAGCCTGGCGTTGGGCTCCATGCTCAGCTGGAGTCTGCTTGAGATTCTCACTCTCTCCTGTCCCCTTCCCCCCAAATTAATCAATCTATCTTTAAAAAAAAAAGATGGTGAGAGATGCCTTGCACAAATGTACTTGTATATTTCTGCAAGGAAACATAGGAAATCAGTGATGCTGATGCCTTTAGAGGGAAGTGGAGGGCTGGAGCATGTGTGGGGGAGGGAGACTTTACTGCATAAAATTGTATGCCTTCGACTTATGAACTATGTGAATGGATTACCTATTCCAATTCCAAAACAAATAAATCACACTTAAAAAGTATTTGAAAAGCAAGGAGGAGAAAGAGAAAAACCCTCAATGCTTTCAAAATGAAAACTGAAAATGAGGAACTGTAAATCTAATTTAATAAATGCAGGACACCCATATCCATTTCCGCCTTCTTCAACTCTCTACCAACCTCAGATAGGCTGGGATTTGATTGCCAGCCCTAAGCCTCCTCTCTACTGCTTCCCATTTCTCCTGCCCCAAGGTCAAGCTCTCTGCCGGGGATTCACCTCTATGCTTCTGTCTTTTTCATACCCAAGGCAGAGCACTAAGCTGAGGGCATCCTACTTTCCTCTGCTGGGTACAAGTGATGGGTACAATTGTCTGTCTGATGGGTGGGCAAGTAGTTGAGACACTTAATTTTGGAAAATTAGACTAAGGCATAAGAAAATGAAAACAAGTCAAGGTAGGAGGTTTTCACCCGTAGAGTACGGTAATAGGGTGGGTGAGAGGAAATTATAATAAACCATAGAAAGGGGACCCATCTACTTGGCACACTTTGGCTGAATTTTTCTCTTCCCAGAGTTCTATAGTTGATGCCTTATTAACATCAGAGGGGATTTGATGACTTGTCATATTCAGTCTGACTATTGAAATGAAAAGGATAGAAAATGAAAAGTATGGAAAATGAAAATCAATTGGATTCTTTAATTTTAGTCATCCCATTCCTGGAGCATATTGAATAGTACTTTGGGTTCTTTCATTGTTCAGGTTATTAATAACAAAGAACCAAAGTATTTCACATTCCTAAAGAGTCTTTCATCTCAAAGGAGCCAATGTAATTCACTAATTCAGTTACCTGAACTACATTTGGTAATTATTTGAGGATCACTTCACCCAGGGGTGAATTTCAACGAGTTGTGTGACACAGCCAACAGTCACTTCATTCTCCAGTTGGTGCGAAAGAAAAATGAATAGCTAATGGGGATGTCCTCCTGAAGGATTTGCCCAGTGAAAACTTCAGGGAGATGGATGCTGAAAGAATGTAATTAACTGCCCGAAATTAGTACCTCCACTCTTACTCAAGGTTTCCTGACCTCTTTACTCGAGTCAGGCTGGAGAGGTGCCTTATCTCAGAATGGGGCTCTCTAGCAGCCGAGAGACCTGTGAACACAGTCACTCCATTGCTTTATTTTTTTGAGTGGTTATAAACGGTATTGTATTTTTAATTCATGTCCACATATTCACTGTAAGAATATAGAAATGCAATTAATTTTTCTATGGTTACAATTGATTTTTGTATGCTGATCTTGTATCTGTGATCTAGCTGAACTTACTGGTTTGAGGAATTTTTTTTTCAGATTTCTTGGGATTTCTATGTAGACCATGATGGCATCTGCAAATAGGGGCATTTTTAGTTCTTACTTTCTTATCTGTATGCCTCTATTTTTTTTTCTTGCCTTATTGAGCTGGCTACGTCACAGGAATAGCAGTAGTGAGAGCAGACAACTTTGCAGACCTTTTTACCTTGTATCTGATTTTTTTTTTTTTTTTTTAAGGATTTTATTTATTTCTTTGACAGAGAGAGACAGCCAGAGACACAAGAGGGGGAATGGCAGAGGGAGAGGGAGAGGTGGGGCTTGATCCAGAGGTCTTGGGATCATGACCAGAGCCGAAGGCAGAAGCTTAACAGACTGAGCCACTCAGGAGCCCCACCTCGTGCATGATCTCAGGGGAAAAACATTCAGTCTTTTACAGTGTGTTAGCTATAGGCTTTTTGTTGATGTTCTTTATCAAATTGAGGAAGTTTCCTGCTATTCCTAGTTTTCTGAGAGTTTTTAAAATCATGAATAGGCATTGAGTTTTTATCAAATATTTATTATGCATCGATTGATATGGTCATAAGAGATTTTTCCTCTTTATTAATGTGGGTGACTCTATGGATTGATTTTTGAACACTGAACCAGACTTGTATCTGTGACTAGCAGTTATTTCAATACCTATTTCAAAGTTCACTTATAAAGAATAGTGTCTGTCTCAGTTATTTGACTCTGTAATGGGGATGAAGGGCAAAGAGAGGTTAAGTAGCTGGAGCTTTTCCCGCCAAGGGCATGTGGTTTGATCCACTTTAGTGAATCCAGTAAGACTTCTTTCTCTCTTCTATCTACTCTTTACTATTATCCAGAGGTCAGGAAATGGCTGCCAGTATGACACCTGCCCATTACCCTTGAGGCTGGTCATTAGAGAGTGTAACACGGAGTCCGGCTACTGTGAAAGCTTGTGTTTTGTGGGAGCATGTTTATTAGTCACTGCTGCCCCAGAAAGAATGATCTCTGCTTTCCTTCTGTATGCCAGATAGCACATGAGTACATTTTATTTTTTATTTTTATTTTTTCCCCCAAATACTTTTATTTTTTCAGTGTTACAAGATTCATTGTTTATGTACCACACCCAGTGCTCCATGCAATACGTGCCCTCCTCAATACCCACCACCAGGCTTGCCCATCCCCCCACCCCCTCCCCTCCAAAACCCTCAGTCCCTTGTTCTGAGTTCACAGTCTCTCATGGTTCTTCACCCCTCCGATTTC
>JAPYYM010001685.1:0-13176 GCA_028534135.1 Potos flavus
AGCCTGGTGGTGGGTATTGAGGAGGGCAAGTATTGCATGGAGCACTGGGTGTGGTACATAAACAATGAATCTTGTAACACTGAGAAAATAAAATAAAAGTATTTGGGAAAATAAAAATAAAAAATAAAATGCAAAGGGTGAAACTAGTCATTTAGAAAGTTAATACTATATGCATTATTGGATAAACATAAATGTTTCCTTAACAGAAGGAGATCTCTACACTCAAGGAAGACTGGGAGAATGTTTTACCACTCATCCAACCCACACTAGTGTTGCCTATGTACATTCACTTATAAAAGGAACTGCTTCTATTGAAACATGGGAATATAAGGAACTGCTACACACTCTCTGCAAAATGCACTGATTTTCTGTATATTTCAATGCTGAGTGTATATATTAAAAAGTTTTTTAATCTAAATATTTATTTTTCCTATTTAAAACTATTTAAGTTTTATTTAAATTCCAGTTAGTTAAGATGCAGTGTAATATTAGTTTCAGGTGTACAATATAGTGATTTAACACTTCTATACAACAGCCGGTGATCATCTCAGCAAGTGCAGTCCTTAACACCCATCACCTATTTAACCCATCCCCCCCCCCCATCTGGTAACCACCAGTTTGTTTTCTATAGTTAAGAGTCTGTTTCTTGGTTTGCCTCACTTTTTTCCCCTTTGTTCATTTGTTTTGTTTCTTAAATTCCACATATCAGCAAAGTCATATGGTATTTGTCTTTCTCTGAACTGAATTATTTCGCTTAGCATAATACTCTAGCTCCAACTATATCATTGCAAATGGCAAGACTTCATTCTTTTTTATGACTGAGTAATATTCCATTGTATATACTAAAACCTTTAAGATAGCTTTGAACCTAATGGCCATGGAGATTACCCACCCCTTCTCAAATCCCCAGGTATCTTCATGACTAGAGATATTAGTTCAGCCCTCTTATTACTATATCCCCAGGTTTGTATTTCAGCAAAAATCGTGATAAATATCATGGGGATATTTCCCACAGACAACCAAGAACTTGGGAATTCTTTTTCTCCACTCTAAAAGAAACCAATTAACTGGCCTTCATAGTGAGGGACAAGTCTATATAGCATAGTGCCATGAGCTGTAAAACAGGATGCCAAGGTTCTAGTCCCAGTTTTAGGCAAGTCACAGATTGTTAAGAGTTAAAGGAAATAATGAAGCCTCTCTCATATAACAAATAAGACAACTGAGGTAAGCAGGTCAGCTTACTGTAGTCAAATGACCAGATTAGCAGCAGAACTCATCTCCTGATGTCTAGCTCCTCAATCCTTTTTATAACACAATACTTCTCTTTCAATAACATTATTTATAATATTCCCAACTCTATAAAAATAGAAATCTTGAAAAAGATTTTGGATTGTTACACAAACGGATACACATAGTAACTCATTGGTTCAAATGTAAGAGAACAGTTTTGTAGCATCTTCAGGTTTTTAAAAGTTCATGAATTTGACTATTTAACCTAGATTGGAAAGAACTAGTGGAGATATTAGGCCTTTAATATCAAGGATTTAATCTTGCAGTTTCACAGATAAAATGATGAATATCTTTGTACTATCTAGCAAAAACGGAGTTTGCGAAACTAATGGAAGGTCAATATAAAGTGGTAGGTGGGCTGACAACCCATCTGAGAAAACAAGCTACTTAAGAACATTCCCACAACAAATGTGTGTAAATATCTATTCATTAGAATAGTCGATGATAACCGCCAGAAAAGAGCAATTCAAGTTACTGCGTGTGCATGAAAAATTGCAGTTTTTTTTGCTTTACTATTCTATAATGGGTTTTATTTTTGGCTTTTTATTATTGAAAAAATGTTGCAATAAATTAACTTAATATTCAGTGTCCATGCATAATATTTTCACTTCAGATTTAATTTTTTATTTTTATTTATTTTTTTTTTTTTTCAGATTTAATTTTTTAAAAACATTTGACATAATTACCAATATTTTTGGAGTCAGCTTGTAGTCAGACTTACTAATTCTGACCAGATAGTATTACAATTTTAAAGTAATTTTTTTCTCAACAGAAATAGAACTAATTTTTGATATTGTGCTTTTAAGAAAAATCATATCCAAAATTCATTTGGAAAAATCAAAATTTTTATCAACATCACAAATGAATATGGTGACTTAAATAGTATAATTTATATTTATGTTCTCATGTTGCAATAGATTTACATATGAATGTTTGTTTCTGTTTGAAGTACATAATTTATTTTTCCCCCCAGCTGTGAGGTGTAATTGGTATACAAAAACTGCACATAATTAATGTATACAATTTGATATGATTGGACACGTGTATACACTCAAGTAACTATCACCATACTCAAAGTTATCATCACCTCCAAGTTTCTTTGTGTCCCTTTGTTGTTGTTTTTTCATAACTGCAATTTTTAGAAATATCCTGTAACTCATTAATTCAGCATGTCCTCTCCCAGGTGCAAATTGGTAATCTGACTTCTTGAAGTTTTATTTTAGTCCCAGTTAGTTAACATACAGTCTTATATTAGTTTCAGGTATACAATATAGTGATTCAACAATTCCATACATCACCCAGCACTCATCACAAGTGCACTCCTTAACCCCCAACACCTATTTTCAACCATCCCCCCACCCACCTCCCCTCTGGTAAACATCAGTTTCTTGTGGTTGAGTGTGGTTCTTATTTTGTCCACCTCTCTTTTTTTCCCCTTTGCTCGTTTAGTACATCTGAGTTTATTTTTCTTTTTTCTACAGATTTGCTAGCTTTACTCAAATCTATGTTCATCTATCTAGATGAATCTAGGTTTTCAAGTTGCTTCCAAATTCTAAATCACAGAAATATTTTAAGCATATATTACATATAAATCATATTCAGAAAATTGTTTTGTTTTCATGTGACAGAAACAGAAGAGAGAAGCATATTCTTTTGCTTTTTAAAAGATTATTCAACCATTTATGACTTCTTTATAAAATTATGCTACACTTACTCTGTAACAATCAACTTTAATTTTGTATCCAACAGATCTGAAAGAGATGGAAGTTTTGCAGCAATGGGGGAAGAGAATAAAGCTCCTTTTATCCAAACCAAAAGAGCTGTACCTAATTGTTTTTCACATGTCTTAAAAAGGTCCCAGCCTTGGTTTCAACCTGATGCAAGCACTTTTGATTTGTACTTAGTGAGTAGTCATGGGTAGTAAGCTCTTAGATTCACACAGAGAATGAACAGCAAAGACAATGGTATCCTGCTGGCAGCCTGGAAAGAAGCTAAACATTCTTATTCAATGACATCCCCCAAAGTAAGGACACCATTTTTAGTAGCTTGAAATATCCCCCAAAACGGGGTTTCTTTTTTACTCAACTTAATTCTTAAAAAAGAAAAACCTTAGTATTTATTTTAATAAAATGTGAGAAAAAAACATATCAAGTTCCTGTAAATGAATTTCATATATATATGAATATATATATTATATTTTATATAAATATATAAATATATATTATATATTATATTTATATAAATATATAAATATAAAATTATATTTAATATAATATTTAATATATTATATTATAAATTTATATTTATAAATATAAATATAAAATTATATTTATATATATATTTTATATATATATATAAATCTATATAAATGATCTCCTTCATGGCTGCAATCTGAATTCGCAGACATGCTGCATTTAATCTGAATCATCCTAAAATTAAAATAATTAAGACAGAATACTCTTGCAATGCATATTCTTCTAACATCATCCTTTAAAGCTATTTTAGATAAGTGAGATAAAGCCCATTTTAAAAGCATCGGCTACTTAGATGTTAAACATAAGCAATAAATCCACTTTTCTAAATCGCCCCATCTATTATATTTAATCCTTCTTTCTGTAATTAGGAACACTGAAATACACATGCATAGTTGCTTTCCTTTGACACCATTCTTTTATTACTGTCTCTTTCTCTTACATAGTACCCCACAGCAGCTGGCCTATTATTGTGATGTTTTTCCTCCTATCTTTTTCTTTATTGGTTTCACTAGCACAAATAATTAAAATGTACTTACCTTCCACTGCTTTGGCTGCAACTAAGGGTGCTTTGGGTGCATATATCTGGGAGTGGGGTGGGGAGGGGATGATTACTGTGGAGGGGAGCTGGGATTGTTTGTTTCTTTCTATTTTATTTCTGAACAGTGACATATTGATGTTTCAGATAATAAATCATTCCAATTTGTTCATCCCTGCAAGCAATGGTTTTAATCTTCATTTACGACTTGCAAAGTCCGTTTTGTTAGAAGCATTTGATAAAATACTCAATTACCATTTTTTTTTTACACTGTAGTTCAACTGCTGTGCTGATAAAAGGCTCCGGCTCAGAAGATAAACTACAAATAATTCCTGAAGAACAAATGTCAGAGGCAGTATACGATGAATGGGATTTTTTTTGGAGCAGATTATTCCCTCACCAAAGTGACAGGGTGGTTCAATATTTATTTTGTTGAGGATGTCATTTAGATATTGTTTGACACCTGCTCCCTATAGTCAGCTACTAATCACATTACAATTTCAAGGGACTTAAAAGTGAGATTTAACTCTACGTCTAGTAAGAAAAAAGAAACCCATCTATAAACCGAGACTATGCTGCTTGATAGTATGCAAATTATTTAAATAAATGGAAATGCAATCGACTCAGTTTTGTGGGTTTATATGGGAGAATATTTAAGCCTTGGCACCCTTTCCTTCCCTTAGCTTTCAAGTGTTTATTTTTGAGATCGTATTTGAAATCTTGCCAAGAATACCTACTTGTTCATTCATTAAATTGCCTTTTTCTAGCGATCTACTATTGAAAATGACCACTTTACTCACACCACTTCTTTAATTTTCCTTCATATGCATACTTTAGGTGGCATTGTTCATTGGCTAAGAATACAGCTCATGGTGGAGAAGTCTATAATAAACTAACTTTCTTTAATGGAAATAGGCTTATTTTATTTATCTCCATTTGCTCAAGCTTAAAAGTTCCTATTAAGTACTCAGCAAATGGGAATAGTTACCATTTCAAGTATGGGCCCCAGAATGCAAAATATTCCATTAAACATCATCCTCCCAGGAATTCCTTTCCATCCTCCACTCCTAGTCAATCACTTTTGACAATTTCAAATCCAGCACTTTTTGCTGTGAATTTTAAGTAGTCAGAAAATGTCTTCAGATGAAATCAAGTCTTAATCCCTGCCTCACTCTTTGGAAAGTTGCATGGCAGTAGAAAATTGAATGAAGAAGAAAGGGGATAAAAACCATTAGAGGAAGAGGAACCAAAGAATTAGTTTGTGAAATTTTCTGTTTGCTTTAACACCAATTGTTTTGATGCAATTGCATTATTTTCCACTAAATTCCCTGTATTAAATCATTAAATTACCCCAGTGACAAAACACGTCACAGATTTGTATATTATCTCTACTGGAAACTACTGCATTCAAGAAAAACACTGAGACACTACAGAGTGAAAAAGTGTGAACATTTACTTACTACTCATGTAACTCTTGGACTCTTAGAACATTTCTGAAGAATACAGGAGCTCTGAACAGGAGGAGTAGTTGAAATCGAATCAACAAAAGGCAATGCAGACAATAGAAGGAATCAATTTTGTCTACTAAGTAAATCCACTAAAATTACTGGAATCATCATAGACACTGTTATGCAACTTTAAGTATGAGTGGAACCAATATTGCCAAGAGTGAAGATTGAGCACTCTGAATTATATCCTCCATTTTCACTTCCTGGAATATTTTAGGTATATTTGCAAACACATTAACTCCTTCCCTTAACAGGAGACAGCATATTGTGAAAGAAAAAATATCTTTGGAGACCCCTTATGGGTTCAAATCTTCATAAAATGGCCATGGGACAAGCCAGTTATTCTCTCAGAGGCTCGGAATTTTCATCAGCAAAACTGAATTAATAATACCTTATTCAGAGGTATACAAGGATTAAATGAGATTTTATGAGCATGTAAAAGGACCCAGGATAAAATAGAAACTAAATAGATTCATACTGAATAGATTTATTTCATTAAATTAAATAAATGGTGCATAGTTTGTTTTATTTTTTAGAATTTCATTTCAAAAATTGCAATCCTGTTAACTCCAGTGGTTTGAAAATATGCTTACTGCAAAGATGCCCAAAGAAGTTTACTTATTGGGAGAACCTAGCTCAGTGACCTGTGTAAGCATTCCACAGTCCTTGCTGATCATTAATGAGTTTTACATCTGTATCTTCACATAGGAGAGGGTCTTGAGAATACGAGGTTTGTGGGGCATGATCTCCTTCTCAAGAATAAAACAGGTCAATCTTCTATCACTAAGTTAAGGATTCTCCACACTAATGTGATTCCCATTTAAAAGGAGAAAAATGAGGTCAGTTTGAAGTCCGTAAGCTGTTCCAAAAATATTACCATAACTATGAAGTTTTGTCCAGTTTAAACTGCTTAATCATAAGGTTTGATACTGCAAAAAGAGAGGGGTATACATAATTTACCTATCTGAAATAGATCTTTTTTTGAAATATGTTGAAAAATATAAGTAGATCAATTTAAAGCTGACCTATGTCCACTACAAAGTTGAAAGATTTTTTAATAATCTATTTCCATACTTCAGATATATCAAAATTTCAAATAAAAGTAAGCAGGGGTGCCTGGGTGCTTTAGTCAGTTAAGTGTCTCCCTCTTGATTTTGGCTCAGGTCATGATCTAAGAGTCCTGGGGGTGAGCCCCACATCTGGCTCCATGCTCAGCCGGGAGTCTGCTTCTCTCCCTCTCCTTCTGACCCTCCCCTGGCCAGCTCTCCCTCTCTCTTTCTAAAATAAATAAATAAATTTAAAATAAAAATAAAAATGAACAGAAAGAAAATCTCTTATTTACTGTAATCTATATTTAACATTGCATCAATATGATCAAGACTATCAAATAAAACTACATAGATAAGAGGATTATTTAAATATAAGGGTGTCTGTCATGAGGAAACAAGGTTAATTAACAGAAGTCAGTTAAAAGAAATTACTTTAAACTTCTTAAGGTTTAACTCGAGTTTTATCCAGACTTAGAAATATATCGTGATCCCAACTTCCAAGTCATTTGAACTTAACAAATGTTGCAGTGTTTACTATGAGCAAGACACTGTGCTAGCGGTCAACTTCCCTCCGCCTCCACTCTTAGTATTGTCAGATGTGGTCCTTTTAAAGATCCGTTATTGCTTTTCACTTGCCTCTCAGAGAGTATTAAAGATAATGAATCATTGTGTTTCCAAATATTTCTTATTTTCCTTTAAACTTCCTGTAGTTCACTACAGACATCATTACTTCTCTGCCAATATAGTGATTCTGTTCATCATGCCTGAACCAACTACAGAACAGAGATTAAATACAACCTATATCCACATAAATCATTGAATAAATGAATCATGAAATTAATATGTAAATTGTGTGTTTAACCTCTATTTATACAGCACTGTCTGTCACCATGTTGTAAATCTAAACCTAATTGCAAATTCACAACTCTGCAAAAAGAACACCATGGTAAAAGCTTGACATATTTATTAACTAAATGTTGAACTACACTGAAAAGTAATTAACAGTAATACCAGAATAGGGCTAGAAAATCATATTTAAGCACAGATGTCACCTGTATGAAATGGCTAAAACTATTTTAGATTAGATTTTGATATCAGTCAAAGAATACTGCTATTTAATTTTTGACAGACAAATTTATTTCCATTTACCCATAATTCCATTAAACTTCTCATTTTTAAATGTGCTTGTCACAATCACCCATAGAAATAAAAGTTCCTTTTGTCTCCTTAAAGAAAAGAGAGATTCCTAAAAGATTAGGTGACAATAAGCCTATTCAAAGATTAGCCAAAATCTCCTCAACTCAGCATATTAGTAACATTTTGTATTTGATATACAGATACACAATCTAAAATAAGTAATTTCTACATGCATTTTAATGATCTATTGAATAACATTATTTAAATGTTTAATGGGTCTTACCACAACCAACATAGGTACTTCTAAAAAAGTATTTCATCTTATAAATAACAAGTTCCTAAAAAAATACAACTTTGAAGTTAAACATGACACATAAATATATACACAAGAAAATGTATTAGACTAAGTATTCTTATCCCTTCATGCATTTTGATCATTGATTTTAAGAAGATATTGTCATTGCCCGCTGCTATACTTCTAACCTGAATTTCTATTAAAGTGCTATATTTTATTCATTTATTTGTCAGAGAGAGAGCACAAGTAGGGGGAGAGGCAGGCAGAGGGAGAAGCAGGCTCTCCATTGAACAAGGAGCTGATGAGGAACTTGATCCCAGGACCCTGGGATCATGACCTGAGCCAAAGGCAGCCACTTAACTGATTGAGTCACCCAGGCATCCCAAGGTGCTCTATTTAAAAAGCATACATGCACGAACTATAGGATATGGTATTTAAGGTATTCATAATGGATAATCTTGACTGTAATGAAAAATAATCACATTTCAATTGGTATGGCACATGCAGATAAGAGACAAAATCTGATTAGCCTCTGATTTTCTTATCTAATTAAATCAGACTCACTGGTTACATTTACAAAGGGCAAAATAGAAAAAAAAAGTTCATCTAAAGAAAACTGTTTCCTAAGAGTTTTACACTTCAATAAATGTGTCCTTTGGGGCGCCTGGGTGGCTCAGTGGGTTAAAGCCTCTGCCTTCAGCTCAGGTCATGATCTCAGGGTCCTGGGATCCAGCCCCACATAGGGCTCCCTGCTCAGCTCCCTGCTCCCCACTTGCGCTCTCTCTCATTATCTCTATATGAAAAAAAAGGGAAGGAAATCCTGCCATTTGCAACAGCATGGATGAATCTAGAGGCATTATGTAAATGAAATAAGCTGGACTGAGAAAAACAGATGCTGCATGGTACCACTTATATGCACTTATATGCAAAGTCAAACTAAAAAATATGAACATATTTCTGATAAAATAAACAGAACTGCATGAAAATGAGGCAATTAATACTCAGAATCCCTATGTTGGCATCTTGTCTTAGAAAATACTTTTTGTTCAATATACAAGAATTGTCATTAGTACTCCAATATCCTTGTAGGTAGCTAGTACTGAGCTATCCACTCTCTCTTGCATGACTGTCCTCATCACCACTGGCATGCGTTCTTAACAGTTAACTGGAATTAGCAGTACACTGAATATCTGTAAAGTAGAATTTCTCTGGGTTTAAGGCTACTTAGCCCTTATCAGAGCTGAACCCAAATCTGTACCATTTCTAACCAAACAAAAAAGTAAAGCAAATTCCCTCATCCCAGGAATCCTGACTAGAAAAGAGAGACAGAGAGACAGAGAGGAAGAAAACATCATAGCTAATCAAATCAAACAAGTAGAAAAAAAAAACATAACCACAGCATTTTTAATATAGATAGTGTTCATTAGAATGAGTTAGACTGCAATAATTGATGTTGTTTTCCTTGATTCTTATATATTAAAAGCAAGAGATGGTCCAATACATCATATTCCCTTTCAAGTATGATCTATCAACTAGATGCCATAATAGAAAGAATTGAAGGAACAAAAGAAAGAAGACCACTTCTTAGAGAAAATAGATAATACAACAGTGGATTAAATGTGCTAAGGCATGTTAAGAGTTTAGCACATTGCCTAGAACATAACTAGAACCTAATAAATGTTAGAAATAATGACAAAAGTGATGATGATGATAATAACAATATCTAAAAATAAAGTATAATCTATATGCCTATTAATAAAATGCTTAAGGACTATATATAAGGACTACATTACACCATCATTAAATAGCATGTTTCTGAAGATTATTAAAAACGCTGCAAAAATATTCATAATATAAAGTTAAAGAAAGAAAAAGAATGGAGAAATATGTATATTTTGTAATCCCAATTTTGTTTAAATAAATATGTAGATATATGCACAAAAGAAAGAAAAATCATGTGATAACTCTGGGTGTCGGGAAGATAAGGGGTTTATATTTGCCTTTATATATACATTCCCAAATATTCTCTATTGCGTATTTTACTTTTCTAATCAGACTCTCTCTCTCTCTCTCTCTCTCTCTATCTCTCTCTCTCTCTCTCTCTCTCTCTCTCTCTCTATATATATATATATATATATATATATATATATATATATAATTTCTAAACACAAGTTAAAGTCCTTATATCTTAATTCAGCAGTTCTCAAAAGCTTTGGTCTAAGGATACCTTCCCAACTTATTTATGAATTCTAAAAAAAACAATAACAAAACTATTATATATTAGGGCACTTGGGTGGCTCAGTCAGTTAAGCATCCTACTCTTGATCTCAGCTCAGGTCTGATATCAGTGTTGTGACTTCAAGTCCTGCATTGGACTCCATGCTGGGCATGGAGGCTACTTTAAATTAATTAATTAATTAATACACACTTTATGAAAAAGTATCTATTTTCCAACCAAAAAATAACAAAAAGCATTTAGTGAGAAGAATGGCATTGTTTTACACTTTTGTAAATTTAGCAGACATCTGAATTTTCTATCTACATCAGTCTGATGCATGATGTCATTTTTGTTTAAGTACAAGGAGAAGATCTGGCCTTACACACAGATCTGGCCTTGTGTAATGGGAAAAGGAAGGGACACTGTGGACCGCTTGGAAGTATCTTCAGGTCCCCTGGAATACCTTAGGCCATACTTTGAGACCTGCTGCCTTAATTCAAAATGTTATTTTGTGAGACAGTTTTTCTATACTTATACTATAATTCTCATCTTGGAGATCAGTGATATTTCTTCAGGAGGAAGTTATGATCTATGATTTTAGTCAAAAAAGAGTAGGTCAAGGAACAACATGCTGTTCTTCAAGGAGTTAGAATTTGGCATTTTAGAGCTAACAAATATGATTAATCCATATATAGATCAATTAGTATCCTTATTGATGCTCTTCCTGTTCCCCTAAAAGGGGTACATAATCTGCATTACATGAAGGCCAGGGATTTATTCACTACAGATGAAAGTAAGATGTTTGAACTAGAATTTAAAACAATTACAAGGATACTAGATGGGCTTGAAAAAAGCATAGAAGACACCAGAGAATCCATTACTGCAGAGATGAAAGAGCAAAAACCTAATCAGGCCAAAATTAAAAATGCCACAACCAAGATGCGATCCCAAATGAATGCAATAATAATGAAGATGAATGAAGAAGAGGAACAAATCTGTGATATAGATGGTAAAATTATGGAAAATAATGAAACTAAAAAGAAGAGGGAAACAAAGGTAATGGATCATTAAGGTGGACCTAGGGAACTCAGCCACTTATTAAAACAGAATAAAATTCTTATCATAGGAGTACCAGAATATGAAGAGAGAGAAAAAAGGGCAGAAGGTTTATTTGAGCAAATTATAGCTGAAAACTTCCCTAATCTAGGGAAGGACACAGACATCAAAAAATCCAAGAAACACAGAGCACTCCCACTAAATTCAACAAAAACCAGTCATTACCAAAGCATATCATACTCAAATTCACATAAAAACACAGACAAGGAAAGAATCCTGAAAGCACAAAGGGAAAAAAAGTCCTTAACCTATAAGGGAAGACAGATCAGGCACAGCAGATCTGTCTACAGAAACTTGACATGCCAGAAGCAAGGGGCAGGATATAGTCAACATGCTGAATGGGGGAAAAATGTACCAAGAATAATTTAACCAACAAGGCTGTCATTTATTTATTTATTTATTTTTTAGAAAGGCAGACTGCCACGTGCAGCGCCTCATTTGGATGTGTCTGGAGTCTTGGAAGCTTGACTACCCTACATTCTCCTACAAATGGACCTTGAGAGCTTGTTTGGAGGTTCTAGCAGGGGAGCGCAGCTACTCGTATACCCTTGACCGAAGAACGGTCCTCTCCTCTATCGGGGAAGGTCGTCCTCTTCGACCGAGCACGCAGCTTCGGGAGGGATGCACATGGAGCGGTGAGGGAGGAAGGGGACACCCGCCTAGCCAGCCAGATCAGCCGAATCAACCCTGGCAATCAATGGGGTGACAGATGTCGCAGCCAGATCGCTCTCACATCCAAGGCTGTCATTTAGAATAGAGGCAAGACAGAGTATCCCAGACAAACAAAACCTAAAAGAGCTCATGACCACTAAACCAGACCTGAAAGAAATATTAAGGGGGATCCTTTGAGTGGGGGAGAAAAAGACCAAAATCAACAAAGACTGGAAAAGAACAGAGAACATCAGCAGAAACACCAACTTCACAGGTAACACAGGCACTAAATTCATATCTTTCAATAATCACTCTGAATGTAAATGGACTAAATGCTCCAATCAAAAGACACAGGGTATCAGAATGGATAAAAAACAAGATCCATCAATAGCCTGCCTACAAGAGATTCATTTTAGACCTAAATACACCTGCAGATGGGAAGTGAGGGGATGGAGAACTATCATTCATGCTACTGGACATCAAAAGAAAGCTGGAACAAAAACAGACACATAGACCAGTGGAACAGAGTAGAGAGCCCAGACATGGACCCACAACTCTATGGTAAAATAATCGTTGACAAAGAAAGAAAAAATATCCAGTGGAAAAAAGACACTCTCTTCAATAAATGGTGCTAGGAAAATTGGACAGCTATAGATAGAAGAATGAAACTTGACCATTCTCTTACACCATACACAAAGATAAACTCGAAATGGATAAAAGACCTCAACATGAGGCAGGAACCTATCAAAATCCTAGAGGAGAACATAGGCAGTAACCTCTTCGACATCAGCCACAGCAACTTCTTTAAAACCATGTCTCCAAAGGCAAAGGAAACAAAAATGAAAATGAACTTTTGGACTTCATCAAGATAAAAAGCTTCTGCACAGCAAAGGAAACAGTCAACAAAACAAACAGGCAACCCACGGAACGGGAAAAGATATTCTCAAATGACACTACAGACAAAGGGCTGATATCTAAGATCTATAAAGAACTCCTCAAACTCAACACTCAAAAAACAGATAATCACGTCAAAAAATGGGCAGAAGACATGAACAGACACTTCTCCAAAGAAGACATACAAATGGCTAGCAGACACATGAAAAAATGTTCATCCTCATTAGC
>JAPYYM010001686.1:0-13175 GCA_028534135.1 Potos flavus
CATGAGAGACTGTGGACTCTGAGAAACAAACTGAGGGTTTTGGAGGGGAGGGGCTGGGGGGTTGGGTGAGCCTGGTGGTGGGTATTGAGGAGGGCACGTATTGCATGGAGCACTGGTGTGGTGCATGAACAATGAATATTGGAACACTGAAAAAATAAAATAAAAAAATACACACTTCTATTACTCTAAAAAAAAAATAACAGCATGCAGGAGCATGTGTGAATGGGGACAAAAGTAGGACAAAAAAAGAAAGTGCAAGGTCAGAAAAGAAGTCACAGGGAACTACTGAATTTATCACATCACTGGAATTTAGCCCCACATCTTGCCATACAAAAGTAATTAAGAGAAAACAGTAAATAAAAGAATACCATTGTTGGCTTATAAAATCGATAAAGGTAATGATACTTAGTGTTGGTATGGTTGTAGGAAATATGCATTCATACATTGTTCTGGAATGAAAATTGGTACTTTTCTAGGGGACAATTTGAGAATATATTTTAAAAGCTTTGAAGTTGTTCTTGCCCTTTAAACTAGTAGATCTACTTATACGATTTTAACCTAAGGAAAGAATCAATGTGAACAAAGGTCTGTGTGTATGGGTTATTCAATAAATTGGTATTGGGGTAGCCATCTGTCAATTTTTAAGGAAATATATTCAGTTATCCAACTTGTACCATATAGAAAAATTCCATAGGATTTGGGATCCAAATATAAAAAGTAAACTAGAAAGGTATTATAAGAAAATATAGGATATTTGTATAACTTCTCTTTGGTTTTCTAAATGTTTATTTTTTTATAGCATCCTGTTTTTATTTCATGTTTACAATACCTTAGAACTCTGAGAATAATAAAAGTTTCCTTCTGCTCTTTATTTCACCTGTTTTACTTGATTTGCTTGTTTTGTTCTTTATCTTTAATATAGGAGGCTTTCCTATAGGGAAGGGCTTATCAACTAGTGATTTTCACTATAAGATGACTGAGAACCTGGCTAATTTACTGGGGACCCCCCCAAATGGCATAATCGTAGGTTTTTTCTCCAGGAGTAGTTTTTTCAGAGATGAATCCTCCAATTTTCTATCTAGAAAATACATATCTGGCTGCTTGTGTTCTTATTTTAAAATTTCATATAGTGCCCTTATTTTCAATATGATGCTCTTTCCCTACCTCCCATTCTACCTGGGACATCTGGGCCTGGGGGCTTCTGTGGATCAATTTTTAAAAACAAACATCCAGTCTTCTGCCGGAGTAGGGAAATTATATTTTTCTGGCTAAGCAGGATGAGGGAAGGAACCTGAGAGTTTTCTAACAGCACTTCTTACACACATACAACCAAGCCCTCTGTTTTCAGGCTCCTGATGCAACCCTGCTTTCTTTGGTCACTGCTATCTCTAATTTCTGAGCTTTCCAGGAGTTCTGTGGCATGCATTGTCTTGCTTCTCATTTCACATCCCCACTTTCTGCCACAGGCACTTGCTTTTCAGCTCTTTAAGCTCTGCTAACCTGCATCTGATTTCCATCTTTAAAAAAACATATTTACATATCTTCCATTTTGAGTTTATCTTTGTGTATAGTGTAAAAGAATGGTTCAGTTTCATTCTTCTGTATGTAGCTGTCCAATTTTCCCAGCACCGTTTATTGAAGAGACTGTCTTTTTTCCATTGGATATTTTTTCCTGATTTGTCAAATATTAGTTGACCATAGAGTTGAAGGTCCATTTATGGAGTCTTTATTCTGTTCCATATGTGTCTGTTTTTGTGCCAATACCATGCTGTCTTGGTGATCACAGCTTTGTAATATAGCATGTAGTCAGGCAACGTGATGCCCCTGGCTTTGTTTTTTCTTTTTCAGCATTCCCATGGCGATTCAGGGTCTTTTCTGGTTCCATATAAATTTTAGGATTGTTTGTTCCAGTTTTTTTGAAAAATGCCAATGGTATTTTAATAGAGATTCCTTTGAAAGTGTAGATTGCTCTGGGCAGCATAAGCATTTTCACAATGTTTATTTTTCTAGTCCATGAATGTTTTTGTGTCTTTCTCTTTTGCTTTCATAAGTGTTCTGTAGTTTCTAGAGTATAGATCATTTACCTCTTTGGTTAGATTTATTCCTAGGTATCTTATGGTTTTTGGTGGTATTGTAAATGGAATCAATTCCTTAATTTCTCTTTCTATAGTTACGTTGTTAGTGTATAGAAAAACAACTGATTTCTGTGCATTGATTTTGTATTCTACCACATGGCTGAATTGCTGTATGAATCCATCAAAACCCTAGAGGAGAACATAGGCAGTAACCTCTTCAACATCAGCCACAGCAACTTCTTTCAAGACATGTCTCCAAAGGCAAGGGAACCAAAAGCAAAAATGAACTTTTGAGACTTCATCAAGATAAAAAGTTTCTGCACAGCAAAGGAAACAGTCAGCAAAACTAAGAGGCAACCCATGGAATGGGAGAAGATATTTGCAAATGACATTACAGATAAAGGGCTGGCATCTAAGGTCTATAAAGAACTTCTCAAACTCAACACCCAAAAAACAAATAATCCAGTCAAGAAATGGGCAGAAGATATAAACAGACACTTCTCCAAAGAAGACATCTAAATGACAAACAGACACATTAAAAAAGTGCTCAACCTCACTCAGCATCGGGGAAATATAAATCAAAACCACTATGAGATACCACCTCACACCAGTTAGAATGGCTAAAATTAACAAGGCAGGAAACAACAAATGTTGGTGAGAATGCGGAGAAAGGGGAACCCTCTTACATTGTTGTGGGTAATGCAAACTGGGCAGCCACTCTGGAAAACCCTCTTACATTGTTGTGGGTAAAGCAAACTGGGCAGCCACTCTGGAAAGCAGAGGGTCATCAAGAAGTTCCCAAAGATAGAGATGTAGTGAAAAGAAGGGACACCTGCACCCCAATGTTCATAGCTGCAATGTTCACAATAGGCAAACTGGAAGGAGCCGAAATGCCCTTCAACAGATGCATGGATAAAGAGGATGTGGTTCATAGATACAATAGAATATTACTCAGCCACCAGAAAGGATGAATACCTACCATTTGCACTGACATGGATGGAACTAGAGGGGATTATGCTAAGTGAAATAAGTCGAGCAGAGAAAGACAATTATCATATGGTTTCACTCATATGTAGAACATAAGGAATAGCGCAGAGAACCATAGGGGAAGGGAGGGAAAACTGAATGTGAAGGGGAAGAAATCAGAGAGGGAGACAAACCATGAGAGACTCTGGACTCTGAGAAACAAACTGAGGGTTACAGAAGGAAGGGGGGTAGGGAGATGGGGTAGCCAGGTGATGGGCATTAAGGAGGGCATGTGTTGTGATGAGCAGAGGGTGTTATACACAACTAATGAATCGTTGAACACTACAACAAAAACTAACGGTGTACAATATGGTAGCTAACTGAACATAATAAAAAAATTTGTGTGGTGCATGAACAATGAATCTTGGAACACTGAAAAAATAAAATAAAATTAAAAAAATTTATTTACATATCTTGTTGGTTGCTGCCTTCATTCCTATTCTCCTTGTCTTTGCAGATTTATACCCCTTAAAAAACTCATTTCCTTTTATTTTAGTGCACCTTTAGAAGAGATAATAAACATGGATTTAATCTGTCATATATAATGGGAAGTCCTCTAACTGTATTTATTAAAATGAAAAATTCACATGCTCTTTGACCTGGAAATCTCACTTATGATAGTTTAACTGTCAGAAATAAAAGTGCCAGTATGTATAGGTAAGTGTACAAGGGATTTTACTGAAATATTTTTTCATAATAGTAACAATCTGAATGTCCACCGATAGGGAACTAGTTATATAACGTTATGGTTTATCTATACCATGGATTATTATGTAGTAGTTGAAAGGAGTAAGGCATATTGACTTGGAAGACTGTCTATGACACATTGTTAGGTAAAAGAGAAAGCTACAATAACCCCATTTTTGTGAAAGAAAGTAAACTCATACTATATGTTTATGTATTTGTCTATGTGAAGGAAAAAGTGTGTAAGGATTCACATTAAATTTTCACAGTGGTTACATTAAGGGGATAGTTTTGGAGAGGGAGTGAAAGAATACATCAATTTAACTTTAGGAACTTTTGTATTACATTTGAATTGTTCAGTTAACTTGTGTTGCTTTTGTTATTCAAATTACAAAATAAACATGCTTTCAAAAAGGTATAGATGCAAGAATGTTCACTGGAACAGTATCTATGATAATGAAAAATTGGAAAATAATTGTTCAACAATAAAGACTTGTTATGTATGTTTGAAATGTCTGTATGGCAGAATATTATGTACCTATTATGATCTTTTTAAAAATTTTAATGTTGGGGCGCCTGGGTGGCTCAGTGGGTTAAGCCTCTGCCTTCGGCTCAGGTCATGGTCTCAGTGTCCTGGGATCGAGCCCCGCATTGGGCTCTCTGCTCAGCAGGGAGCCTGCTTCCCTCTCTTTCTCCACCTGCCTCTCTGCCTACTTGTGATCTCTCTCTCTCTGTCAAATAAATAAAATAAAATCTTTAAAAGAATTTTAATGTTGCATTAAAATGATTGCGAATAATGCAAGGTGAAAATAGTAGAATATTAAATAGTGTATACTTTGTAATTACAATGCTGTAATTTATTATTTTTAAAATATTATTTTTTATTTTTTTAAGTAATATCTACACCCAACATGAGGCTTGAACTCCAACCCTGAGATCAAGAACCGCATGATCCACCCAGTGTTGGCCAGCCTGGTACCCCTCCAATATGATAATTTAAATGTATGTGCATTTAAAAGATTAGAAGGAGATTTGCTATATTGGTTATTTAACACTGTATAACAAACTTAGCAAGGTAAAATGGCAATCATTTATTATTATCTCTCAAGACGCTTAGGATTGACTGGGCTCGGTTACATAGATCTTGCTCACAGTGTTTCATACAGCTGTAGTCAGACAATGGCTGGAGCTGGAGAAATCTCAAAGACTTCCTCCTTTACATGTCTGGCAGTTGATGTTGGTTGCTGGCTGGAAACTCAGCTGGGGATTTCAGCTGGAACACTTACATATGGCTTCTCCATGTGTCCTGGGTTTCCTCATAGCATGATGGCTGGATTCCAAGAACAAGTATCGAGAGAAAGAGAGGGAGAGAGAGAGCGAGCCAGCAAGAGCCAGGTGGAAGCTATATTGATTTTATGACCTAGCATCAGGAGTCATGCAACATCACATCCACTGCATTCTATTTTTTAGAGGCAAGTCACTAAAGCTAGCCTATATTCTAGAGGAGGGGAACTGGATTTTACTTCTTGATGGGACAAATGTCAGTGAATTTTTGAACTCGTTTTAAAACTATCATATATGCCAACATGTTTACAGTCTGGTAATATTATAAAAGATTTAAATTTTATTCTTTATTCCTTTTTGAGTTTTCCAAATTGTCTACAGAAAAATATATATTACTTTTATTTTTATTTTATTTATTTATTTTTTTAATTTTATTTTTTCAGTGTTCCAAGACTCATTCTTAAGAGAAGAAAAGATAATAAAGTGCTGTAGAGTGAATAAGAACATGGGACAGAGTTAAAATACCTGAATTTTAGTTTTAGGTCTGCCACTAATTCATTGAAGTTCCTTCCCCTCTTGGGACCTCATTTTCTTTATCTACCACAATAAAAGGTTTGGACTACATGATCCCAGAAGGCTTTCCAAATGCTAGAGTTTTCAGGACGTTTTCTTTTGTGACACCAGTGGATTCTGGCTCTTCCTTCTCATTTACATTTGCATGATCCTCTTCTGTTTGCCCTTTCCATTTTGATGTTCCTCAGAACTCCATCTTAAGCCTGGGAGCTTGACCTCATTCATTCTCACCATATTCCCTACTCCCTTTGCTATACTTGCCCTGTGGAGCTGCAACCCAGGGTAAGTCCAAGTTCTCACCATTTCTCCATTCAACATTCAGGCTGTTGGAAAACACACATGTGTGTGTATATGTACACACACACACATACAAACACACACTTAAATTTGGAGCTAATAGAAATTTATGGTTTCCCGTTCTCAGCTAGGCCCTCAACTAGTTGCACAGCAGCTCTTCTGTATGTTGCTAGGTAGTTCATTCTTGAATTTCTTAGTGGCTATTCTGCATTTCCACTTCTCTTCTTAATATCTCTATTCTATACTTTCTCTTTTCATTCATGGAAGTTGACTTTGTTTCCCACTTGACTGTGAACATGGAGATGGTCAGATAAAACCTCCTTCGACTTCTTCCCTTACCACCTAAAATCTCAATTTTATCTGGACCCATTATCTACTCCTTTCTTTCTATCTCACTGGAGGAGGTATAGGTTTTCTTGTGTGTATATCCTACCCAAGCTCTGGATCTCATTCTATCCTGCTTCCTCAGACATTTATGTGATCAATTACTCCCACCTGCATACACATACTTCTGTTTCTTCAACTTTTCTACTAGCTCTCTCTCCTCAACTTACTGTTTGTTGGTTGAAATATTCTATAGATATCAATTATATCCAACTGATTGAGTGCTGTTGAGTTCAATTATGTCCTTACCAATTTTTTTGCCTGCTAGATCTGTCCATTTCTGAGAGAGGAATTTGAAGTCTCCAACTATAATAGAGGATTCATCTATTTTTCCTTGCAGTTCTATCAGTGTTTACCTCACATATTTTTGTGTTCTGTTGTTAGGTGCATGCATATTAAGGGTTGTTATATCTTTTTGGGGGAATTGACCTCTTTATCATCATGCAATGCCCCTCTTTATCCCTAATAATTTTCCTTATTCTGAAGTTTGCTTTGTCTGAAATTTATAGCCACTTCAGCTTTCTTTTGATTAGTGTTAGTGTGGTATATCTTGTTCCATTCCTTTCCTTTCTTTCTTTTTTTGGGGGAGCTGTAACGTGTCTAAAACATAGCTCACTTCTCTGCCCTCAGAATCTCCCACATCTCCATGGAGATACAGAAATTTGCTAAGTATCCTGGTTATACTCTAGGCCTGTGGTTATAGAGTGCCTTGAGACTCCTGGAGTTCAGTCTATAATGTCTATTTTTGGTTCTGAAACGCTGCTGTGGAAGGAGGCTGAGACCACTGCTTCACATCCTGTGGTAGATAGAGCATGAGCTTTTATCACCCTGAGGCTGCCACAGAGCTGATGTGAGGAGCACATAGAGTAATTGAGTATTGGTCAGGGGACCTCATCAGGATAAGAGCTTCACATAAGGTGTATGTTACTTACTGAGGCCTGCTCACCAGGAGAATTAATCTGTTGCTATAATGCCCAATGAAATGTTGAAATCTCTGGCTCTCAAGGAGAGTGATCCGGAATTGATGATCTCTAAGCTAGCAATACCTCTTTTTAAATCTTTTTTTCTAACAATTTATTATTATTATTATTATTTTGTGTTGGATAGAGCCACATTGGTAGATTTATTTATTTATTTGTTTGTTTGTTTATTTATTTATTTATATTTTTTCAGTGTTCCAAGATTCATTGTTTATGTACCACACCCAGTGTTCCATGTAATATGTGCCCTCCTTAATACCTACCATCAGTTATCTATCTTTTTAAAAAGATTTTATTTATTTTTCAGAGAGAGGGAGAGAAAGAGAGCAAGCACGTGCGGGGGAGTGGCAGGCAGAGGGAGAAGCAGGCTCTCCACTGAGCAAGGAGCCCAATGTGAGACTTGATCCCAGGACTCTGAGATCATGACCTGAGCTGAAGGCAGATGCTTAACCAACTGAGCCACCCAGATGCCTTGTTTTTCATCTTAAACTTTTTTTTTATTGAAGTGTAATCTCCTTATTTTAATTTATCTATCTATCTATCTATCTATATCTTTATATTTAGCATCACTGTAGATCTATGTGTCTGTTTTTATGTCAGTACTACACTGAATCTCATGGTAAGCACAAAATAAAAACCTACAATAGATACACAAAAATAAAAAGAGCTCAATTGTTATACTAAATAACACCATCAAACCACAAGGGAAGGGGCCAAGAGAATAGGAAAAGAACAGAGAAGAACTACGAAACAACCAGAAAACAATAAAGAAAATGGCAACAAGTACATACCTATCAATAATTACTTTAAATGTAAATGGACTAAATTTTCCAATTAAAAGAAATAGGGTGGTTGAATGGATAAAAAATAATAAGATCCTTCTATATGTTGCCTACAAGATACCCACTTTAGACCTAAAGACATACACAGACTGAAAGTGAAGTGATGAAAAAAATATATACCATGCAAATGAAAACAAAAAGAAAGCTGGAGTAGCAATACTCATATAGAGGCAAACTAGACTTTAAAACACAGACTGTAACAAAAGACAAAGAAGGTCATTATATAATGATAAAGGGGTCAATCCAAGAAGAAGATACAGCATTCATAAATATTTGTGCACCAAACATAGGAATACCTAAATACACAGCAAATATTAACAGCCATAGGGGAGAAATTGACAGTAACACCATAATAGGGTACTTTAATATTGCACTTACATTGATAGGTAATTCATCCAGGCAGAAAATCAATAAGGAAACATCAACCTTAAATGACACATTAGGCCAGATGGGCTTAGTAGATAAATACAGAACATTTTATCCAAACATTGCAGAATACATATTCTTTTCAAGTGCACATGGAACATTCTCCAGAATAGATCACATTTCAGGTCACAAAATGAGTCTAAATAAATTCAAGAAGATTGAAGTCATATCAAGCCTCTTTTCTGACCACCACACTATGAAATTAGAAATCAATTATAAGAAGAAAACTGGAAAATTATATGGTATTTTTCTTTCTAGGACTTATTTCACTTAGCAAAATACCCTCTAGATCCATCCATGTTGTTACAAGAGGCAAGATCTCACTATTTTTTATGGCTCTTTTTGTTACTATAGCTTTGTAATATAGTTTGAAATCAAGAAGTATGTCTTTAGCTTTGCTCTTTTTTCACAAGATTGATTTTACTATTTGGAGTATTTTGTGGCTCCATACAAATTCCAAGATTATTTGTTCTATTTCTGTGAAAAGTATCATTGGGCTTATGATAGGGATTGCATTGAATCTCTAGATTGCTTTGGGTAGTATGGATGTTTTAACAACATTAATTCTTCTAATCCATGAGCACAAAAGAGCTTTCCATTTATTTGTATCCAGTTTTTTGCATTAATATCTCATAATTTTAATGTATAGGTGCTTGCCTCCATGGTTAAATTTATTCCTAGGAATTTATGTTTAAAGTAATTATTGATAGGTATGTACTTGTTGCTATTTCTCGTTTTCTAGTTGTTTTTGTAGTTCTCTGTTCTTTTCTTATTCTCTTGGTTTCTTTCCTTGTGGTTTGATGGTTTTATTTAGTATAATGTTTGGGCTCTTTTCTCTTTATTTTCGTGTACCTATTGTAGGTTTTTGTTTTGTGGTTATCATGAGATTCATATATATTGACATATATATATGATACATGTCATATATATATATGATATGTATATGTCTATTTTAAGCTTGTAGTTGCTTAAGACTGAATGCATTCTAAAAGCACTACATTTTTACTCCCTTTACCTGTTTTAATATTTTTGGTGTCATATTTTACATCTTTTTATCTTGCGTATTGTTTAAATTCTTGTTGTAGTTACAGTTGATCTAACTATTTTTGTCTTTTAACCTTCATGCTAGCTTTTTAAGTGGCCAAGCCACAGCCTTTCCAATATATTTGCTTTTACCAGTGAGGTTTTGAAATTTCATATGTTTTCTTATTTCTAGTCATTTCTTTCCCACTTAGAGGAGACTCTTTAATATTTCTTACAACACTGGTTTAGTGGTGATGAATTTCTTTAATTTTTGCTTGTTTGGGAAGTGTCTCTCCTTCAACTGAGTGATAACCTTGCCAGGTAGAGTATTCCTTGTAAATTTCCCCCTTTCACCCATTTAAATATATCCTGCCACTCTCCTCTGGCCTGCAACCTTTCCTTCCTTCCTTCCTTCCTTCCTTCCTTCCTTCCTTCCTTCCTTCCTTCTTTCCTTCCTTCCTTCCTTCCCTCCTTCCTTCCCTCCCCCTCCTTCTCTCCTTCCTTCCTTCCTTCCTTCCTTCCTTCCTTCCTTCCTTCCTTTCTTTCTCTCTCTCTTTCTTTTCTTTTCTTTTCTTTTCTTTTCTTTCTTTCTTTCTTTCTTTCTTTCTTTCTTTCTTTCTTTCTCTCTCTCTCTCTCTCTCTCTCTCTCTCTCTCTCTCTTTCTTCTTTCTTTTTCTTCTTTCTTTCTGAAATAAGAGAAAGTTACTTTATTTTATTTATTTTTTTGGGGGGATTCCACTATTTATTTATTTATTTATTATGCTCAGTTAGTCAGCATATAGTACATCATTAGTTTTTAAAAAAATTTTTTATTATGTTCAGTTAGCCACCATATAGTACACCATTAGTTTTTGACTCATTACCTGTATATAACACCCTCTGCTCATCACAACACACGCCCTCCTTAATGCCCATCACCC
This sequence comes from Potos flavus, assembly GCA_028534135.1. Classification (NCBI taxonomy): domain Eukaryota; kingdom Metazoa; phylum Chordata; class Mammalia; order Carnivora; family Procyonidae; genus Potos; species Potos flavus. The sequence goes on from JAPYYM010001686.1 coordinate 10,515, forward strand.
AGCTACCCCATCCCCCCCTCCCTTCTGTAACCCTCAGTTTGTTTCTCAGAGTCCAGAGTCTCTCATAGTTTGTCTCCCTCTCTGATTTCTTCCCCTTCACATTCAGTTTTCCCTCCCTTCCCCTGTGGTCCTCTGTGCTATTCCTTATGTTCCACATATGAGTGAAACCATATGATAACTGTCTTTCTCTGCTAGACTTATTTCACTTAGCATAATCCCCTCTAGTTCCATCCATGTCAGTGCAAATGGTAGGTATTCATCCTTTCTGTTGGCTGAGTAATATTCTATTGTATCTATGAACCACATCCTCTTTATCCATGCATCTGTTGAAGAGCATCTCAGCTCTTTCCACAGTTTGCCTATTGTGAACATTGCAGCTATAAACATTGGGGTGCAGGCGCCCCTTCTTTTCACTACATCTGTATCTTTGGGAACATTTATTTATTTATTTAACACATAATGTATTATTTGCCCCAGGGTACATGTCTGTGAATCATCAGGCTTACACATTTCACAGCATTTACCATAGCACATACCCTCCCCTCTTTGGGAACTTCTTGATGACCTTCCATACTGTTTTCCAGAGTGGCTGCCCAGTTTGCATTACCCACAACAGTGTAAGAGGGTTCCCCTTTCTCCACATTCTTGCCAACATTTGTTGTTTCCTGCCTTGTTAATTTTAGCCATTCTAACTGGTGTGAGGTGGTATCTCATAGTGGTTTTGATTTATATTTCCCTGATACTGAGTGATGTTGAGAACTTTTTTAATGTGTCTGTTTGTCATTTAGATGTCTTCTTTGGAGAAGTGTCTATTCATATTTTCTGCCCATTTCTTGACTTGATTATTTGTTTTTTGGGTGTTGAGTTTGAGAAGTTCTTTATAGATCTTGGATACCAGCCCTTATAGTTCTTTGTGTTTCTTTGGTCTTGGTTGTGATCTCCCCTCTTTCATTCATGATTTTATTAATTTGGGTCCTTTCTCTTTTTGATAAGTCTGGCCAGAGGTTTATCACTCTTACTCTTTGAAAGAACCAGTTCCTAATATCGTTGATTTGTTCTATTGTTCTTTTGGTTTCTATTTCATTGATTTCTGCTCTAATCTTTATTATTTCTCTTCTCCTGCTAGGTTTAGGCTTTCTTTGCAGTTCTTTATCCAGCTCCTTTAGGTGTAGGGTTAGGTTGTGTACTTAAGACCATTCTTGTTTCTTCAGAAAGGCTTGTATTGCTATATACTTTCCTCTCAGGACTGCCTTTGCTGTGTCCCAAAGATTTTGAACAGTTGTGCTTTAATTTTCATTTGTTTCCATGAATTTTTAAAATTCTTCTTTAATTTCCTGGCTGACCCATTCATTCTTTAGTAAGATGCTGTTTAGCCCCCATGTATTTGAGTTCTTTACAACTTTCCTCTTGTTATTGAGTTCTATTTTGAGAGCATTGTGGTCTGAAAATATGCAGGGAATAATCTCAGTCTTTTGGTACTGGTTGAGACCTGATTTGTGACCCAGGATGTGATCTATTCTGGAGAATGTTCCATGTGCATTAGAGAAGAATGTGTATTCTGTTGTTTTGTGTTGGAATGTTCTGAATATACCTGTGATGTCCATCTGGTCCAGTGTGTCATTTAAATCCCTTATTTCCAAAAAAAATAAAAAAATAAAGCCCTTATTTCCTTGTTGATCTTTTGCTTAGATGATCTATTTCATTGAGAAGGGTGATAAAGTCCCCTACTGTTATTGTATTATTGTCAATGTGTTTCTTTGACTTTATTATTAATTGGTTTATATAATTGGCTGCTCCCATGTTAGGGGCATAGATATTTACAATTGTTAGATCTTCTTGTTGGACAAACCCTTTAAGTATGATACAGTGTCCTTCCTCATCTCTTATTATAGTTTTTGGCTTAAAATCTTATTTGTCTGATATAAGGATTGCCACCCAGCTTTCTTTTAATGTCCAGTAGCATGGTAAATCGTTTTCCACTTCCTCACTTTAAATCTGGAGGTGTCTCTGGGTCTGAAATGAGTTTCTTGCAGACAGCGTATTGATGAGTCTTCTTTTTTTATCCTTTCTGATACCCTCTCTTTTTTGATCAGGGCATTTAGCCCATTTACATTCAGGGTAACTATTGGAAGATATGAATTTAGCACCATTGTATTTCCTGTAAGGTGACTGTTACTGTATAATTGTCTCTGTTCCTTTCTTGTCTATGTTACTTTTAGGCTCTCTCTTTGCTTAGAGGACCCCTTTCAATATTTCCTGTAGGGCTGGTTTGGTGTTTGCAAATTCTTTTAGTTTTTGTTTGTCCTGGAAGCTTTTTATCTCTCCTTCTACTTTCAATGACAGCCTAGCTGGATATAGTATTCTTGGCTGCATATTTTTCTCGGTTAGTGCTCTGAATATATCATGCCAGTCCTTTCCAGACTGCCAGGTCTCTGTGGATAGGTCTATTGCCAATCTCATATTTCTACCATTGTATGTTACAGACTTCTTGTCCCGAACTGCTTTCAGGATTTTCTCTTTGTCACTGAGACTTGTAAGTTTTACTATTAGATGACGGGATGTGTACCTATTTTTATTGATTTTGAGGGGGGTTCTCTGTGCCTCCTGGATTTTGATGCTTGTTCCCTCCACCAAATTAGGAAAATTCTCTGCTATAATTTG
>JAPYYM010001687.1:0-13173 GCA_028534135.1 Potos flavus
GCTCAGAGGGGCAGGCTCAGACCCTCCTTCCCTCCACTCTGGCCGCAGCTGGGGTGGCTCCCGGGTGGGCGAGCCGGACGACGGTGCCCAGCCTGGCCCTGCCCCCGCTCGGCCGCCCTGGCTTCCCGCGCCCTGCCTGGGGAGGGGGGATGAGCAGCCACCACGCAGAGCCCCCCTGCCGCCCGCCCGCTCTCCCACCTCCCAGCCCGGCCCAGCCAGCTCTCGCTTGTGCGAGGACAAACACTAACGAGGACAAACACTAACGTTCAAAAAACAATTGTAATCCTCCCTGGTGCAGAAGGGAAGGGGATTCCTTCCTTTTCTCAGAGCACTGACTTTGAAAACTTGTAACTGTGAATTCTTCGTCTGCCCCCTGAGATGTGTGTACATTTGTAAAGAGCCAAGTAGCTTCTTGCCGGCCTTATAGCCCAGGAACATGTGTGTCTGCTGTGGGGCGGGCTCAGGCTGGCAGGTGAGCCCCGGGTGACGGCACGACTCCCGGGTGACCCTGCGCCCTGTCCGTTTCCCGCGAAGAAGGACGCCGCACCCCAAGGCCTGGGCCAGCAACCTGGGGAAGCAGAGCCTGGTCCCCTTGTCAGCCTGAGCCTCCCACACCGAGCTGAGCCACTCCTCGAGCCCACAGCCCACCCTGCCAGCCAGGAGGACGCCCCCTCCCGTCAGAGCCCGCCCCCCCCCAGCCTGCACCTCCCCTCCTCATCGGCAGCGGGGGAGACCCTGCCCTTTCTGCTGTGCCCCCCTCACCAAGTCTGCTGACGCCTGCACGCCCTGCTGCCACTGTGGGTTCGGGGCCACGTAGCTGGCCCCTCCCCCAGCCTGGCAGACCCAGGAGACCCCGGGGGGAGGGGGCGCCACCCTTCCCCTGCCAGCAGGAGCAAGTGAGCAAGCAGAGGAGGGGCGGGCAGGGCCTCCTGGGCCCCCCCACCCCCGAGCTCCTGGGGTGCCTGCAGGGGAGAGGCAGCACCAGGTCGCTCCGGCAGACCCCGTGGACTGTGGCCTCCGGGGCTGCCCACCCCGCCCTGTGTCCACTAGCGCACTGTGAAGGCCCTGCCCTTGAGACCCCTGCTCGAGGCCACCAGGCTTGAGTCCGGGGGCAGCGGTCATGGCCTCCCCCTCCCGGTGGGCCGCCCCAGCAGGCACCGGTGGCCATAACGCTGGGAAGATAGGACACGACTTGCAAAGCACTTCCTGTTTATCCCTGGCAGAGGCTTCCATGCTCTGAGAGGCCTCGGGCAGACCTGGCCCGGCCCCCAAGGGCTGCCAGGCCGGCAGGCTTTGAGCCAAGCCTCTTCCGGAGCCAGGAGCGGGGAGAACACAACCGCACGGTCTCCAGACCTCCGCGCCCCTCCCAGCCCACTCCTGCCCAGGACAGGAGTCCTGCCCACGGGGACCGGCCGCACAGGTTGGGGGGCCACATCTCCCAGCTGCACTCAGGTGCCAAGCACGGTGCCTTCCAGGAGGCGTGGTCCTGACTGCTCCCCTCGAGGGTGTCTTTCAGATGGTTCTTTCCTCAGGCCACTGTCCCCACACCCACACAGCACGCCCCTTCCTCCAGCAGGAGCCTCCAGGAGACCCGCACCTACAGCCCAGCCTCCCAGGGTCCCAGCCGGCCGGCTCAGGGGACGCCCGTCCACGGCTCAGTCGGGGGTGCCCACGGACGGGCCAGCGCGCTCACTGTGGCGGGGGCACAGGACGGCTTTCAGGCAGAAGCCAGGCTTTTCCCAGGAGCACAGGTGACCCCACGAGACCACACACTGGGGGCGGCACCCTGTGGGGGGCGATCGGCCCCCAACCTGGCTCCCTCCAGCCTCCACTGACGCTCCGTTCAGCCCATTCGCGGCCCCCAGGGTCGGGCCCCAGCAGACTCTCCCCAGGGCCCCCTGCGCTATCCCCCTACTACTCTTAGAACTGGCCCCACGGGTCACATGCCTCCCACAGGGACACACACGGGGACACACTGGCCCCACGGGCAGGACTCCTCAGGGCTCGGCGCTCCAGGGGCTCCTTGGTCACCCGACACACAGGTTTTTGGGGGGCCCCAGTGGAACACTGGGGTTTCCGTTCTGCCGTCCAGAGACCCCGCCACCTGGGGCTGGGGTCCCAGCAGCAACAGGAGCCTACTGGGGACGCCACCCACGTCCGGGCTTGTCCCGAACCTCGAGGCAGCTGAGGAGGGTTTGTGCCTTGATCCATCACGATCCCAGGACTCGTCGACAGGGGAAGGTCTCGTCTCTGCAGCAGGCAGCTCCTCGGACCACCCAGGGACACTGGTTCCCCGCGCGGCCACATCTGCCCAGGGCTGTCCCCTCCCTGTGCCCAGGGCCTCTGTGTACCCACCTGGCCAGGCCCGCCTGGGACTGTCCCCTGTCCTCAAGGCCGTGGCTCAGCTCGCCTGTCAACCAGCCAAGCACACTGGCCTACGCGGGAAGAGCCTCCGAACGTTTGCACAATTCGAGGAAAATAAACGAGAGGTTCTGGACGGTCTGTGCCTTTCAGGCTGTGGGAATAGCCAGTGACTGTGGCCACAGTGACCCAGGGGGCCCCTTCCTCCTGGGACTTGGAGCCAAACCGGGGAGCCTGGGACACGCAGAGCAGCTTCGGCCCCAACCTGTGTCAGAACGGTCATCTTCGGCAGGACTAAGTCCTGCTGCCCCACCAGGCAACCTGCTTCCTGGGGCTCCCCCTGGGGTCCCTCTCCTTCCGTGTCACCGGAGGCCCGGACAGCCAGTGGGGCTTGGCCTCCAGCTAGCGGAGCGATCCCTCCCAAGCCTTCGTGTCTCCTCCTCACGGCATGATGACCCCGTCCACCTCCACGGAGGGGGACACCTGGACCCTCCCCCCGCGGCCGGCTCCTGGGGGACCCCCCGTCCTCACCCGAGGATGGGAGTCGTGTGTTCAGAGAACTCGGGCATGCGCGAGCCGGGGGCCCACAGGGGAGACACCCAGAGGCCCTGGCTTCTCCCCAGAGCATGTGGGATGAGACAGAGAAGGAAAATGCAAAGCATTTCCAAGCACACCCACCTCCCCTCCACACCTAAATTGCGTCGAAAAATCCAACTCCTTCTGTGTGTACAAGAGAAAACAGAGCGCTTATGACCCAGAGCCAGCGGGGCTGGGCACCCGCGCCCTCGAGGGGACGCACTCTCAGTCCCCGAGCCCCCAGCGAGCACCCTAACACACGTGCGGGGAACTGGCTGGAAGGATCAGGGGCTCAGGCTGGGGACTCCCCCGAAGCCGGGAAGCCCCCTGCTGCAAACACGGGCCTGGCCGTGGCCGGGGGACCGAAGGCCCGGAGGTCCCAGACCCCCGGCAGCTACCCCCCCCCCAGGCCTCAGGCCCAGACACCAAACCGTCGTCTCCTGGGCTTGAGCCCCGTATCTCTTCAGAGGCCAGAGAGGGGTCACTCAGGGTCCGAAATGAAGCCCCAGCTGGTGAGTCTGGGGCATCATTAGAGAAAAAAAGCCCCAAATCTAATGACTTCCTTTTAAAGACACAGAACAGCTTCTGCCGGTCTCAGACCACCCACGAATTTAGGACGTGCTTTGTGTGCGTGCTGATCCAGCTCCCCCCAGCTTACCTCTGTGTGCCCCCCGGCCGGGGCGGCATGCTGCCCGGGGCCTACAGCGACGGCGGGGGGGGGGGGGGCAGCTGGCAGGCGGCGGACGGAGCAGGCTCTCGGCCCCTGGGCACGGGCACCAGGCAGACTGTGAACTTCACTCCCCAGGGAGCTGGCCCGCGGCTCAGGTGTGAGGCCACACCCTCCACCCGGCTGGACGGCTCTCAGGAAGATCCGGACTTTCCTGGGGCCCCGCAGATTTGGGAGAGTCTCCTCTCCAGGCTCGGCCCCCGGGCTGCCCCCTGCTCCCCGGGCTTGGTCCGCCCAGGGGGGGCTGGGGGGCCGTGGGCAGCTTCCAGGGCCTCTGGATCCAGAGCTCAGGGTGAGGTGGGAATATTCCTACGCGAGGTGAAGGCGGAGGATCAGCTGATCCCTCGGAAGATGAATAAGGGAAACGGGATCAAATTCAGACCTGTTCTCCTCCTCTCTTGCTTCAAAGCTCGCTTTATGCTAGGGGAAGTTTAACTATTTTGTTCATCTTGGGTGGAAAAGAACTTTAGAACAAGGACACTGCGATGCAGACTGAAACGTGAGCTGAGCTTACCGCATGCAAACTCACTTCAGGAAAGAAGCGAACACACTTTGAAGGGCAGACGGCGGGAGAAGTCTCCAGCTCTCCCCTGCGCGTTACGTCCATCAGAGAAGGACAAAAACCCCGTAAGAGCCAACGAGGCAGCACTCGGGGGCGGCCCCTCGCGACACCAGCCGCCGGGCACCTGCAGCTTCGTATGCCCGGCCAGCCAGCGGACAGCAGTCACCTCCCGGCCCAGCCCATGGGCCACCTTCCCACCGGCCCCCTCTCCGAGCCAGCTGAGTCCCAGTCTGCACACCGTCCCAGCCCCCCTGCAGCCCCCCCCCCCCGAGCGGCCGGCGGCTGGCACGGCGGGGGCGCTAGAAACAAGGCGGGTGGGCCAGGGGCTGCAAGGAGGAGAGGGGTGCCATGGCGGAGGCCAGGCTCGGGACGCTCCTGTGCCCTCTGCTGCTGGGACTGCCACCCCGGTCGGCCGGTGGGAGCATCTCGCCACCGCGCACACAGCGTCACACAGGACTCCTGGGTTCGGCTCGGAGGGCAGGGAGTCTGCACCCACAGGACAACCCTCCACTGAATGGGGTTGGGGGAGAGATGAGGCCTGCTCCCACCCTGCACGTGGTTCCAGGAACAGGGGCAGTCTCTGGGGAGCTGGGGCGAGCGCCCGTCCCCGTGCTCGTGGGTCTGAGGGCCTCGGGCTCCGCCCTCCGGGCCGAGGCGGCTTGGGGGGTTTGCTCTGGGCCCGAGCAGCCGCCAAGACAGCTCTCTTCCAGGAGGGTCACAGGGAAGCCAAGAGCACACCTCACGCCCCTGCTGCAGCCCAGGCCCTACACCTCACAACCTGCAAAACCGCATGGCTGAGCCCAAGGTCAAGGGGAAGGGTGTGGGACCAGAAGGGGGGTGGGGAGTAGCTCCCCCACAGGGGGCCCCTCCCAGGGGTGGGGGTGGTCCGTGGGACATCCCGTGCAACAGCCCCGGCCCCAACCCAGGTGACAGATGTCGGTGGATGGAGACCAGGTGCCCGTGAGCTTCCTGTGGCCCCAGGAGATGGAGGGGCCTGGCCCCGGGCCCTGGACAGACCGTGGGCCCTCTTCTCCTCTGTCCCTGAATTCCCCATCCAGTCCTGGCCACGGTGTCCCTGGCCCCCTCCCCACACCCGGGAGCCTGGTCCAGAGATGCCCGGGTCTTCCTGCAGCGCAGGGTCTCCTCTGCTTCTTTGGGGTCGCTCCTCTTCGGGCCAGGATGCAGGTGCCTGTCTGGCCGCTGGGAGGGGCCGCGGTGGGGCCGATAGATCAGGGCATCACTCTAGCTTGAAAATGTCCTTCATCCACGTCAGCAGGGCCCCCGCCCCGTCAGGAAAGCACCCTTGTGGCTGACAGGCCCGCCATCTGCTTGTCCACTTAGAGACGGAAAGGAGCCCCCGGGTGGGCACAGGGCCAGGACCCCCCAGCACGGAGACCCCAGCGTCCCGCCTGCCCAGGCCGCCGATTTGGTTGTTGCTGGAAACGATCCCCTTCCCCCTGTCATGCCGTCTCGGTAACCCAACTGTCTGCCAGCACCCTGGGGGGCCCCGGCTGCCCCTCCCAGGGCCGGATTCTCAGACGCCCGGCTTGTCCTGAGCGACTGGAGAAACCGCAGAGCTGCCGGAAGGCCTGTCCCCACAGCAGCCCAGGCACTGACGGCCGGGGCTCAGAGTCCAGGGCGATGCGGCTGGAGGCACCTGGTGTCCAGAGCCATGAGCCCTGGGAGGGCCCTGCGGGCCAGGCCCCGGCCACCGGGGGTGGGGAGAGAACGAAGGTGGTGCAGCTGAGCTCGGGGAGGACAGGGCAAGGACGGACCACGGGGTGGGGAAGGCGGGGGCGGGGGCTCCGGGAGGGGTGGGAGCCACCCTGGGGACACGGGGCGGGCTGGACACACGGCCGGGACGCGAGCCCACCCTGCAGCAGCATCACGAGGCTCTGAACTTGGGAGACCTGGCTGGATGACCCTTTCTTTGACCCTCCAAGGCCCGGCGGCGGGATGGGGCAGACAAGGGGCCCTGGTGGCACCCCAGGACGCCCCTGTCAAGGCGGTGGGCTCAGTGAGAGGACAGAGGGCTTCTTGTCCAGCCCCCACACACACAGGCCCCCACGTGGGGTGGATGTCTCCCTCTGCCCCGCGGCTGGGCGACACCCCAGCCAGGCCAGGGCAGGGCTGGCCAGTCTCCGAGGGGGTCCCGCTGCTCCTCGGCTGTGATGCACCCACAGGCCCCAGAGTCGACGCTGAGCAGAGAGCCCTAGATGAGGGAGCCCACGTCACCCACAACAAACTGTTCAGGGAAGGCCCAGAGGGCAGTGTGGACGTGGGCCCCTAGAGACATCCACGGCCTCCCTTCCCCGCTCACTCATGCCTGCGGCCCGAAGTCATGATCCCGATGGCAGCTGGCAGCCGACTCTCCACGTGCACACACCGTGGGCCTCTGCATACCGCCCGCTGGGAAGTCATGGGGGCCGCCTTTCTGTGCCTTTAAGGGGGACCCTGCCTTTCCACCCGCTGCCCACACCCAGACTGTCATCAGCCGGGAGTCACGTCTCCACCCCTGCACTTACAGATGCTGGGGCCCAGGGGCACGGCTCGGCAGTTGGGGTCCCTCCCCCCTGGACCCAGGCAGGAAGAGTGGGCTAAGGCTCGGGCCCATTCGCTGCACACCCCCCCTCCCCGTTCGAACTGGGGCTGGAGGAAAAGAGGACAAAGCAACGTGACATGGAGCCTCGGCGGCCCAGCCCCAGGGACAGAAGGAAGGAACCATCATGGTGCCCGGGCCGTGGCCCAGCCCCCAGAGAGCAGGGTCCTCGGGGCTCTAGCTTACGCCCAGCAGGAGGATTCCAGGGACGCTGGGAGCAGGTGCAGTGCCCCCTGCGGTGCTCCCGGACGGCCACACGAGCACTTCCACGCTGCCCCGGCCTGCCTCCCAGGGGGGCCATCCAGCACGGGCAGGGTGCCTCCACCAGCGTGGGTCTGCTCGGGCTCCCGTCCCCATGCTGGGCATGCGGTCCAGTCCCTCCCAACGAGGAGGCATGCTTTTCCTGCTGGCCCAGGGCTCGGGGGAGGGCTGGCCAGGACCTCTGCCAGCGGAGCGACTGCCTGCCAGTGCCCACAGAGCAAGCCCTCGGCGCCCTGGCTTTGAACCACGTCCGTAAACAGAAGCGTGACCAGGCCCTGGGGAAGAGCCACTGCCCCCCGCCACTTCTCTGCTTCTGGGGCCAAGGGCGAGTGAAAACTCAGGCAGCCAGGTCAGACAGGTCCCAGCCCCCTGCCTCCGCGCCCCCTCGGACCCACCTGCCACCCATCTCCCTTGCTCCCAGGGGCCCACGGCCACAGTGCCCGCAAGCAGCTTTGGGCCCTGCATACTCTGCCCAGAGAGGAAGCGACGGCATCTGACTGGGCCACCGTCCTGTGTAGCTTCGTACCCACGGACCAGCGCCAGCAGGGAGGAGAGCCGGGAGCCAGGCCTACCCGGGAAGCTCCCTCCTTGCACACCCCTGCACAGGAGCTTTTCCAGAAACCTCGCGGTGACTCTGGGTGTCCCCACAGGGCAGGGGGCAGGATATGCCAACGCCCACGGGAGGCTCGCCCAGGGGCCACTGCGAATGCAAGGCTGCTGGGGGCAGGGGTCCAGCCGGCACAGTCCTCCTCAGCACCCCAGGGGACAGTTCATGTCCCCGCCGCCCACCCGGCTTTTGGGGCCTGACCCTTTCACAGGACAAGACCCAGCCTGCTCTCCCCCACCCCTGAGGTCCAAAGGGCATCAAGCCTAGGATGGCAGGTGATACACTAGGGAGGAGCAGGGTGAGGGGAAGCCTGCCGAGCGGACTCCCAGTCCCCACGAGGGTCAGGCCTGGGACTATGGCCAACATGAGCCCGGTCACTGGTCAGCGGGCACAGTGTCCCACAGCCTGTCACCTCTTCCCCTAGCCTGGGGCAGCACCCCAATGGAAGCCCTCAGGGGCCCTGTGGGGCCACACGACCCCCAAACTCTTCGTCTGAGCCCTCAGGGTCCTCCATCGTCAGACACCCCAGCCCCGAGCTTACAGGAAGTGGGCTCTCCCGAGGACTGCTTCCCGCAGGCCCGAGGAGGGCGGCCCAGCCCCCCGGCCACGTCCTGGGGGGGAGGGGCGGCAGCGCCCTGGCTCCCCAGCGTTCCCTGGGCTGAGACCGCTGGGGCCCCGGCTGGGGCTCCCTCCTCCAACCGGGGTCCCCGGCAGGTGCGGGCTGGGAGCGGTGAGGGGCGCTGGTCCCCTCTGTTGTGTAAGCCCTTCTCCTGTTGCAGCAGCTGAGAGTGTGAAGGCAAAAATTATAAGCTTTTCCTAATCCAGGTACAATAGCAGCCCCAGGTCCTCTGGGCACGTTGGGAGATTATCCCCGGCAGCAGCCCGCCCACCCAGAGCTGGTCCAGGAGGGGCCGGGTTCGGGTCTGGAGACGGCTTTGCGTGGTCGACATTCCCGACAGCCCGGCTTCCCGTCTCTTTTCACTGATGTCTGCTATGGCCACGCGGCCGTGAGCTGCAGGATGGCGTGAGGCTCACCGCGCTCAGACGACGCCCCACCAGGACTCACGATGGCCCATGGCCGCCGGAGAGCCTCGTCTGTGCGGGCACAAAGGCAGGCGGCCAGGGCTCCACGGGTCTGGGGCGCCATCTAGACAATACAGCACACGCCAGAGTGTACCATGTGTGTGTGTGTACCGCGTGTGCACGCGTGTGTGTGCCATACATGTGCGCCACATCAACTCACGGCCCACGTGTACTGCGTGTGCATGTGTGTGCCATACGTGTGCGCCACATCAACTCACGGCCTGCGTGTACTGCATGTGCACGTGTGTACCATATGTGTGCGCCACATCTACGCACGGCCCGCGTGTACTGCATGTGTGTGCATGCAGGTGGATTCTGCAGGGCGAGCCCAAGTGCCCCACTTCCCATTCTGACGTTTGGAGGACCAGCTGGTCCTCGGGGGAGATGGACGCTCTTCCTGCCACCCGCTCCCTGTGACCCCCAGTCACTGGGCCACCTTCTCCTAGCCCCACCTCGGCTCTAGCGGAAAACACCTAAAATCTTAAACCTTTTAATAGTTCACACGTCGTTTCCATTCTCGACAGTAAACCTGTTGAGCCACCGACTCGTGGACAGTGACCGGCCACCCCCACGGCCCCGCTGCTCAACACCAACGTCAATAGCCTCCCAAGCCCATGAGGCTTTTGGTCCATCGTGGGCGTGGGGGGACAGGGGAAGGGGTCAGGCTTGGAGTCCCGGTGTCGGCCCCCAGTGTCCCAGTGCTGAGGGAACAGGCACACGCAGGCCCCTCACCGCAGGCTCCATGAGACAGTTCTAGTAACAGAAGCAAAGACAACGTGGTGATTAATCCCCATTTTACTGGAAGTTCACGGCCGCCGGAAAGAGAAAACATGTCCAGACCTTCTTCCCGGCCCCAGGAGTGGCCCCAGGCCCGGGGCAACGGGGGGAGCGGGTCGGGGTGTGGTGTACGCGCCAAGCTGCCCCGCTGGGCACACGCGCTCGCGCACGTCGGAGCTTCTCACGCCGGCCTCACGGGCGTGGAAGCAGAAGCAGAAGTGAAGCCACAGCTCCGGGGACACATCGCCGCAAACCGCCAGGGTAAACCATGAATGAGCAACCGCCAACAACCGTCTTGCAATGGATGGGCTTTCCAGAAAATGGGGGAACGACGCCTTCCGGGGCGGAGGCCGTCCCTGTGGCCCTGGCTCACACATGGGCCCGGCCATCCACGAAGCCGCCGGCAACCCAGGCTGTCGATCAGAGCTGCGCGACAGAGCCCACACTGTGCCCCGGAGCTCGTCCCCTCTGCCGGGGACACGTCCTGCGTGGGGGACCCAAGGACAGGACCACCCGCACCCCCTCCCACAGCGGCAGCCCCCAGCAGAGCAGAATGCAGCCCGGTCTCTGGAGTGGGCAGAAGAGCTCGCCCACACGGCCCACGTGGAACGTGCCTCAAGAGGCTCTCGCCCGGCCTGCAGAGGGGCTGACGCGGCCCACGCCGGGATGGAGACCGCAGACCCGGAGGCTCGGGCGGCTCTCCGCTCTACCCACCCAACAGGACTGGAGAGCAGCCGGGAGGAATCCCGCCCGGGGGCCAGCTCTGACCCCTCCAGCCGGTGGCTGGGCGCCCCCACCTGCTGCCACCCCACTGGACGGAGTCCCCCTGAGCTCACGCCAACCCCGCAGGCCCACGGCCACGGCAAAACCAGGGTCACGCCGAGGCCCCTCCTGTGACCCCTGCTGACCCCACGAGCCCTGTCAGGCTTGGGCGGGCAGCGTCTTGTAGGGGTTCAGGATGCCCTTGGGGTCCAGGAGGGCCTTGAGCTGCTGCATGAGCTTCAGGGCCTCGGGCGGCTTGCTGTAGCTGAGGGCGCCCCTCTTCCTGAAGCCCAGGCCGTGCTCGGCGCTGACGCTGCCCCGCTGCCGGGCCGTCCACTCGTACACGTAGGGCTCCAGGGCAGCCAGCAGCGACGGGCTGAAGGCCTCTGACGTCACGTTGAGGTGCAGGTTGCCGTCCCCTGCAGGCACAGGGAGCCCGGGGTCAGGCCGGGCAGGCTGAGATCCCCTCCCTGACAGCCCCCAGTCCTGCCCCTGCCCTGACGCCTGGTTCCGTGCCTCGACCACTGGCTGCTGGCCCGCAGCGACAGAAGGGGCCTGTCGGTGACCACACCAAGTCCTCCCCTCGACGGCGCCTCTGAGGCTCCCAGCGACCCACCAGCTGCCCAGCCAGCCCCGAGGGGCAGGGAGCCTCGGGAGCCAGCAGGAGGGGCTCCTAGAGGCTGGAACAAACAGAACCAACCCCAGGGCAGCACGGGGCGCGGGCCTGGGGCCTCTGACCCGGTGACCGAGAACCTCTCATGGTCACCTCCCTCCGGGCCTGTCAGATACAGGGAGCACAAGAGGGACCCCCCCCCCACCGGAGTGGTCCCGCAGCTGCCCTGCGGGCAGAGGCTCCAAACCCCCCACGGAGGGGCCTGCACAACCACCAGCCGGCCCGGCCCAGGTTCCCGGCCAGAAGTCCCACTACCGCGGCAGTCCCACAGACCCTGAGCTGAGAACGTGAGGACGTGAGAGCTTCCAGCTGGGGAGGCCCGGCCCCTCTCCCACTCGCACCCCCTGCACAAGCAAATCACCTCCAACCCAGGCCTCAAGTAATCCCCGCAGACGAGGCCCCCGATGGAGATGAGCCCACACCCAAAATTCCACGCACACGAGAAAAGTAGCCGCCACGGGCAAGAGCCAGCAACCCTGACCACGACGGCTTCAGCTCCTGTGACTTCCAGAAACAGAACCCGGAAGCTCCCTTGTTTACAGAAGTAAGAGATAAAGCAAGTAAGACACGGATCAAACATCTCCAATATGCCAACCAACTTCCTAGAGACGAAACTAGCAATCACCGAAAGGTCGAAGTCGGCAGCCAGGTTCTGCCGCGTGTCACTCCCTGCAGCAGATGAAAGACGCAGAAGGGAAGTCACACACCTGAGCCGAACGCGGCGCAGAGTCAGGGCCGGGCAGCAGGGAGGCGGGCGGGGAGCCGCGGGGTGGGGAGGGCAGGGGGAGGACGGGCAGAGCTACCTGGGGACAGAGCCCTCTCTCCCGCCACAGCCCGACGGCGCCCAGGCCGACAGGAAAACCCTCACCCAGACACACCAGCGACCGGGAAGAACCCCACAGACAAGGGAAGAGAAGAAAACCCGGATCCCTGCGGACAGCAACCCAGAAAGTTCGCGGACGGCAGGCCGCCTCGCCCCCTCGTGGGAGAACTGTCCCCGCACGAGTGTTTGCGCTCGAAGAAGCCCTGAGCAACAAGCCAATGGAATCCGTGCTGCTCGTCACCTCCTGTCCCTTGTACCGGAAACGAGGCCGAGACGCACGCAGAGGCCGCGGCACCAGAACCAAGAGGGACGCAGGCGTGGCTGAGCCTGGACCAACGCCGGCCGCGGAACATCAGCACCGCGACACGGGGCGGAAAACAGAACCAAAATACGCTCCAGGAGGGGCACCCAGGGGCTCAGGCAGTGAAGCGTCTGTCTTCAGCTCAGGTTGTGGTCCTGGGGCCCCGGGATCGAGCCCCGCGTCGGGCTCCCTGCTCGGCGGGAGCCCGCTTTTCCCTCTGCGGCTCCCCCAGCTCTTATGCTCTCGCTCTCAAATAAACAAATAAAATCTTTTAAAGAAATAAAAAATTAGACAATGAACGACAAACTGCATGACAGAAAGATCCCACCCTTACACTGTCTATGAAAGACACGCCGTAGGGCAGAAGATGGTGAAAGTAACAGGAAGACCCACAACATGTCAGGACAACACTAAATGCGAGGAGCCCACGTGACCGGGTCCGAGGCCACCACAGGTCCAGCAGTCAGAAAAGTCCGTGGCAATGAGAGAGCCCATTTACCCTGAATGAAATGACAAGGGCGACCTCTTGTCCTCGAGGCAGACAGAGCCACAGGAGGGGAGCAGCCTGTCGCCCCCACCGTGACGACTTCTGACCACTGCTCTGCTGCCCAGGCCTGCAGGACGGCGGGGGCACGCGGGGCTTAGAGGGCGGGGGCACACAGGGCTCGGACGGCGGGGGCGCGCAGGGCTCGGATGGCGGGGGCGTGCAGGTCGGACGGCGGGGGCGCTCGGCTCGGACCACGACGGCAGGCAGCTGGTCCGCTGGGTCTGCGCACACAGGCTCCCCAGACGGCACGGAGCACGTTCTCCGCAAGGACTCACAGACCACCAGGGAAACTGACCGCGAGGAACACCGCAGTGTGAGCAAGACCCGGCTCTTCCGCGACAGTACAACAACAAACCGGTAGTTGACAAAACAGCTAGAAAACTAGAAAACGCCTGTAAGTCTGGGAATTCACAGTGCTGCCTGACAGGTCAAAGAAATGAGACTGGGAGTCAGAAACGCGCGGGACCGAGCATGTGTCAGAAGGCATGGGGTCTCAGCGTGGACACCGGCGACT